>PNEQ01094638.1:0-11886 GCA_003012365.1 Medauroidea extradentata
AGGTGTGTGTCGTGTTCGGCGTGTTGTATCGTAGCCTTGTATGTGCAATCCTTTATAGTTTGTCGTTTTTTGTTCTTTTTCGTGTGTATTGAAATTCACAAAACAAGAACATTTATGTAACTTCTACTATGTAAAAAAATTTGCCAATGCATTGTTTCGAATACTTGCTATGATAAAACATACACGCTGATCAAAACTGAAACTGGTATAAATAGGAATCAATATCGCCCCCATGATTACCGAGTCTAGCAGTTAGCAATCAACAAAAACAATATTGTTTGTAGACTTTCAGAGGTGCAGGTCAGTGAATTTGTACATAAAGGCTAACATCGCAAAAATTATGTAATACCAATTTTTTAAAATGTTGTTAGGACCAGTACCAGTAGTGTGAATCCAAGTTTGCAGCTCTGAAACACCTTGAAAAACTGCAAAACTGTCTGCCTTTTTTCAGTAGTTTACTTATAAATAACTCTTAAGTATGGATTCCAAGGAAAAGGCTGTAAATAAATACTGAATTTTAAACTACTTTACAATATCAACAATTTTAATCCTGTTGCAACCCTCTACTTTCAGTAGTTCAAGAGATACAAAACTTTAAATAGTTGCCATTTTTTTCTAATAGTAAAATATTTTTGTTTTGATTTTCGAGCCAAATATCGTAAAAACTATCAACCTTATGAGAAAATTCATATGATGAATATGTAATAACTTAATATAGCTTTGATTCAAGCACAGAATGACAAATCTCTTGTGTGAAAATTCCAAAAAATTGGATGATCAGAGTTTATTTGAAAAGGATGTTAATAGTGTACTTTTCATAAAGATATGTAGATATTTTAATTAGTGATGGTCCGAGCCGATATGCAACATCGATTTATCTGCCAATATTACTGTTATCGGAAAGATCCGGTTTTCCGATATAAACCTTAAATATATATGAAATAACTTCCACTCTTAAAAATAGTCATTGTTCATAGCAATTTTCACTTTACGCGTGATGTAAAAATTCCGGTCAATATAGGAAAAAAAGTAGAGCTGGGTCGAACGTTCGAATTTCGAACCAAACCCGAACTTGTAGGCTAAGTTCGGTTCGGTTAAAAATTTTATATATATATATATATATATAAATGAGGAAAAAAAAGTTCAAGTTCAGTTCAAAGAATACAGTAAATAAAACGTTTTGAGTTCGGTTTGAAATTCTGCAAAACTATAAGTAATTAATGAACTTCCAAACAAACTCTCACTAAAAACTTTCCCACATAACATACAAGCACGTAAGAATAAGTGATTGTATAGTTTACATCGGTACAGAAAACTGTTGCCAGCCTCATCCTTTGAAAATTCTGTATTAGAGTGGTGATCGACAGTGCGACACGATAGACAAGACAACGTCGCCAAACCCACATGCACAATTTTTAATCTCTTTGTGTGATGCATGCCTGGCACCAGCAGCGTGTTATACAATCACTAATATGTTACTGTACGAACGTGCAGAGTCTCTCAAATTCTAATCTTGACTTTGACCGGAAAATTATTGCTCCTAGCTAGTATGTTGTGCGGTACTAAAAATCAAGTGGTATATTGTGCGTAGGTTAATTTTATAATATTTAGAAAAAAATAAATGGACAGTGTACCAAACAGGTTAATCTTTTGATATTTGTATATTATACATATGTATTGATGAACAAATAATGTCTTTTATCTCTTTTTTAAAAATATCAAGAGTAAAATATTTTTCTTTATTGTAATAATAAAATAGGTAACCGTTTAGTTTGAGTTCGGTTCGAGTTCAGTTTGAGTTTGGCGAATCACAGGAAGGTAATGTTCAGGTTCAGTTCGAGGACCATATTATAGGCTCTGTTCAAGTTTGGATTCGAAGGAGCTATTGCTACATTAAGTTAGAGTTTGGTTTGTTGTATAAATCTCAGTTCGTCCCAGCACTAGAAAATAGGTGTTGACGCTTTGTTGACACGTACCTGTATAATACAACCACTGTCTCGAGTCCTCGACTTCCCTGTTTAGAACAAGGAAAATATGTCTCTCAACCTTCTCATTCCTTTATTATTGTATTATAGGAAAAAGTATTAAATTTCTTTTTAATAGTTTATTTTAATAGTAACACAAACACAAACAATTTACAGTAAATCAAAACACGTCCAATTATAACTCAAAATGAAATGAACAAAATAAATATGGCCGACAAATAGCATCCACCAAGATGCGTTGTCAGACAGTAACCTGCCGGGGTAGGGTAAGTCAGCTTGCGCCAATGAGCAGTACGAGTTAGGATCATATGATCTTGGTTCCCCGGCAAGTTACTGTTTGGAAATGCCTAAAGTTTTGAAACTAGCGAGTGTCGAATGCCGCCATTTTGGAAATTATGTATGGCGTTTTTCACTTGACCTCTTCATCATTAACTTCTACCAAATAAAAACACATTCACATTAATAAGTTCAAATAGAGACATGAGTTTGTAGGTTTTGTATAACAAATTTCTCTAATAACATTAAGATCACGGTAGTTTTACCTAATACGGTTGGTACCAATGCTTCAAATAAAAGTTTATGCAATGGATGCATTGTAATCTCGTGTACAAGTTATGTTGCATTAATATTTTCTTTCAACACGTAACTATTAGTATTTTGTTTAAGAATTATTTTAAAAAACATCTCAATTTTGTCATTATACTTAATTTATATGGAGGCTAACAATTGTGCATCTTGGCAAAACATTTTTTGAAAAGAAACATAAACGAAATGGATTTCAATGATTAGTATTATTTTACCAAGCAGTCATGCTGGAATTCTTTGCTATTGTTTGCATTGTATCATTGTAACTTGTGAGAACTTGGTCTTAGTTGTTTGTAAGATGATTCAGCTAGTAGTCACCTTGAAAATATGTGCTTTCTTAGTGTCATTTGAAGTTCAATATGTTTGTTTGAAAATAAACATATTCTTGTTATTATTTGCAACTTTGAACTTCATTTTTATTGCAAATTACTTGCTGTAACAATTTTTTAATCTAAACTTAAAAGTAGGTACTTTTCCCTTTATCGGATCAGAGTATTGTAATCGGATTGGAATTTTCTTGGTTTATCGGATATCGGAAATATTGGGTATATTTTTGTATCGGATCATCACTAATTTTAATGAATAAAACGCATAAAACTTCGTAAAAAGAATGAAATATATGTATTTTATCCACGTAAACGTAATGAAATAACCATAAGATCATTTACAATAAAACATTATGTCAATCCTCTCAAGTTAAGAAAAATATTCTTATCAACTGTAGGGACCTACTGTTGGTCTTCTCTCCCTTGTGCTCTTTGTAAACCTGTCCTTGTGTGACGTGAATGGTTGACATGATCGTGCATTAATTTAACGAAAAGCTTTTTTTAACATTGCTACGTGATATAATAAAATTACATAACTTGTAATAGTGTGAAATAATTTTATCATTATACCTTCAATCAAATTAAACAAGAATATGTATTCCTATCAAGGCAATCATACTCTATACTGTATCTCCTGGAACTCTATTAAGTCTACTAGGTATTTATTTTAATGTCACATTTGCAAAAATTATGGTGTCAGCAATACACTCTGGACGTAAACAGTACAGTGTGTTTTCTTTTACCAGATTCAAAAAATGCCCAATGGCATTGTTCAGCACAAAGGGGATGAGTAAAGGTATAAAATCTAACTTACACACTGCTTTTGCCTACACTCCCCCAACTAATCCCAAGTTCTCACATTTGCAGTGGTGGAAAGCAGATATCTGTTCCATAAGGTTATCTGGAACCGTAATGATTCAATTAGAGCAGTTATTCCACTGTAAATCAGCGACACACTCAACCATTTTGGTAGGAATGTGTCAGTAGTGTTTGATGGCTATCCAGAGGAATGTATCCTCAGGAGTACAAAAACTGCTGAATGTTTGCATTTCTACACTGCTAATTCTTTAAACTAAACCTTGTTTTAAACGTCAACAATAAAAAATTGCTATCCATCGACAAGAACAAACAATGCCTGATTTTCCTTCTAAACTTAGAATTATAAAACCTGAGGATTTAAACTAAGAGAGCTTAAGATGCACACAAAGACATTGTGAAAACCACACTCAATGTAACTACATCCAGTGGAAACATACTGATCAACTGGAGAAGATGTGGACCTACACTGGTTCTTCTCAATGGTTGGTCATCTACAATGTCCACTTCTAAAAAAAATTGGCAGAAGGGAGTCAAATTGCGCGCAGTGATTCATAACTTCTTTAAACATTAATAAGTACAGATATTACTATAAATACAGTTGATGTAGAACGTAAATAACTTTACATTTCAGGTATCAAAAGAATGGTTGACACAAAGTCTATTTTGTTAGGTTTGGTCTATTTTCCCCCAAACACACAGACTCAAATCTATGAATTATATTTTAGTAGCATGGACTCCTACCTTAGTTTATCTAAATACAGCAACTATGAAATAAGCATGCTGGGTGATTATAACATTGGCTGTGTCACTTGGCAACTCATCGGCAATTATGTTACACCATCTGAATTCTCCGGTAATACTGCAACTTGTCTAGTAAACTATATGTATTTATATAATTTGCAGCAATGTAATACAGTTACGAACGCAAACAATAAAATCCTGGCCCTCATACTAACTAACTCTTCTGGCAATACGACAGTAACAAGAGAGTCAGATAGCCTCGTACCCGAAGATGCCCAACACCCTTCATTATTAGCAGAAATACAAGAATACCATTGTGAGGTCATGAACAAAAGTTCTACAGCGATTTTTAATTTTAGAAAAGCCAATTAAGAACAAATAAACTATATCCTATCATGTACTAACTGGGATAATATTTTTTCTAACGATGTTAACATTACAATACACAACTTTTATAAAAAGCTGAATGACATTATTGAATGCTGTGTACCTAAAATGGTTCTAATTAGTAAGAAATATCCACCAAGGTTTTCTACGGACCTCATCTACCTTCTAATACTTAGCACAGACTTAAATATAAACTGCACAATACTGCACATGATTTAACACTTTTCATTTACTATCGCAGACTAGCCAAAAAATAAAAGTCTAGGTGTCACAAAAAATACTTATCGGGAGTTGAAGATATTATAATGTCTAACAGTAAAAATTTCCAATTTTATCTAATATTCAGTTAGTTCCTTTTAAGTCTTATGTTTTCAGTCATTAAAATACTTAATAGTGTTTATATTTATTTCTAGTCAAGTCTAATTTTCTGATTTCTTTTTTACACATAATATAAGAACTAACATGACTACAGGCACTGTTCTGTGTTTAAATTAAAGTTACATAAAGCTACCACACGTTAGGGGTGTGCAAATAGTAGTTTTGGTGTTTCAAATATTTTTCAAACTACTTAATATTGATTTCTGCCAATAATTTCCTAATAATTTTCAAATACTGCTTCTTTTCCTATTGTTAGTGAATGACCTTGAATTTACAAATACGAATTAAATTTGCTTTTCTTTGCTAACAAAACCTTCAAAATTTAAAGAAGAAACTTGATTTAGCGAATTGTACCGGTTCTCAAAACTTTAGAAAATGTTGTCGTCACAGCAATGTTTTGTAAAATCTGAGTTTGTTAAATACAGAACCCATGAACACCATTCCAGAAAATGATGATATAAAATCAATGTTTCGCAAAATATGAGTTCGTGAAATTGGGATTCTAATACTGTTTTTACTTTATAACCTTGAAAAGTCATAAAACCAACATGTCTTTTACTTTGTACCAGTACTTACAGCAATATACTGCCATTTTTTAAAAGTCTTCTTCTTTTAAATTGATGTTTTTGTTTTAGATTGTTGACAACACACAAAAATTAAAAGTTCTCTGTTACCACATGTAAAAATTACTTTGCACCAATAGTTGTGCGACATTCACCACTAATGGTTTTAAGTAATTTGTTGGTATCTTCTACAAAAGAAGTTATGTTTTAAAGTATTTTTAATCGTTTAGTGACATTTAAAAAATTGGTAACTTACATGCAAAAAAGTTATTTTGCAATTGCACTATAAGTCAGATAGAAGACATACTGTATTTACGTCATGCAACGAAACAACTCGTGTTGGAACACAGAACAATGTGTAATGTGTAACCGGTAATTTTTATATTTTTGCTTAACACATAACCTACAATGTCTTGGCACTTCACACTTCTCCTACATATTCTTTCATATGAATTTACTGGTAGGATGGGTTATTTTCTTGATATTATGGCCAAAACACTACCAAACTAAAATTGTTTTTTTTTTTTTTGGAAATAATGTCAATATTCGAGTTTGTTAACTTATTTAAAAATAATTATCCAAAGCATTTTCCTAAGAATGCATACTTAAAGAAAGAGTTATACTGTACTATATAAATAAAGCACTGAATATTCCAGTTAACACAGGTACTTTGAAACTACAAACTTGGACCCACACTGTTAGTATTGGTATTATGTAATAAGAAATAAAAAAATAGACAAATATCTAAGGTTTGTGATTTTAATGATGAAATGGACTGGGCTAGTGAGCGGTATGTACTGTTTTATTACAACCAGAACAGAGATTGTGACAAATTGACTGTAGATGGAATCAAAGCAAGCAGCATGTTTTGTAATGAAATAACGGCTTACAAATATTTCACAACCACACACAATAACATCGGAAGACAAAGAAAAGAGGGGAAAAAAAAAAAAAAAAAAAAAAAAAAAAAAAAAAAAAAAAAAAAAAAAAAAAAAAAAAAAAAAAAAAAAAAAAAAAAAATGTAACTACAAATTACCCATAAAGCACTCAAAATCATGCTGGTTTTTTTTAAAAGAAAGCAAAACAGACCAATAAACTAAGCATACTACAAAGAAACCAGGACTTACGAAATGTAGCCCTTGTGCATGCTGTCCTGGAATGGTAGGCACAACCTTTCCTGTAGACAATATCCTCTTCTGTTCATCATAAAGCCTCTGAAGAGATTCTTGTTCAGATGGCAATAGCTGCTTCCTGCTTTGTAGCACTTCTATTTGCATTTGAACTGCTTTCAGGTGCTGCAACCAATCATAACAGCATTTTCATTCAGGTGGGTTTCAAACATAAGTTTATTGGAGGACTTCTCCAAGCACTAAAGAGCTTCTCATTACTACTTTCAAATATTGTAGGTTGATGAAATGGTCAACAGCATGCATTCTATGACGAGCAAGGTATTCAAAGCCAATGAATTCTAGGAATTTTTTGACAGTGATACCTACTATTTTCAAAGAAATGACATAATAACTGCTGTCCTGTAATGGTTTCATAAGTTCTTCAGGCAGGCTTGGAGTGACAGACCTGTCTCTTAGATAGCAAAGCTTGTTTAACTTACCATACTATTTATACTGTATAACACTTATTTCCAAAAGAAGGAAAAAAAGGAATGCTACTTTGGCGCACTCTCAGGTGCCTCCTAGGATGCCTGGTGCCCCTAGCTGTGTTATACTACACATACAGTAGCTAAAACAGGGAGCTAGCACATGGAGGGTAGGCACATTTAACATGGTCAAGGATTGAGCAACTGAACCACCCACTGAGCTGTCCAGCATGCATCTGGCAAGCACACATCCTCATAACACAGGACAGCCGGCACAATCCCCATTCACACAAGCTGCTGCACCCCTCCCACTCATGGTCAGTCACCCAAGTTCTCCCATCTAACAATGCACCTCTTTCCCATACACTGCTTAGCCAGTGCACGCACACACACGTACATGCGCACATGCACATACACAACACTATGGGTTTGCAAAGCAGTAATTTTTTTGCTTTGAAGCAAAGTCTAATATTTTTCCTTCGAAGTCGAGTCGAATGTTGTATTGTTTCATCTGTGCTACAGCAGGGTGGCTAGCAAAACCTGTAAACAAATTTCCCTACTTTTCCAGGTCAGCTGCTCTTATTTCCCTGACCAATAGAATATCAATAAAATTAACCAGGTTGTGTGATCACGAGAAAATTTTTTTGGGTAAATATTAAGAACGCTACTCATTATGTACCAGCCAAACTATTGATTTTATACATATAGTTTATTGATGAAAAATACTTTTAGGGATCTTATAAGTAGTGCTATGTAAAAAACTTTTTGTTAGGTTAGGTTACATATATATTTTTTATGTAGGACTACTTCTAATGTTTCTAAAAGCCCTACGTAAATTTTTTTTGTTGGGTTGCCTAGTTTAGATTAGGTAACCTAACCTGACGTAATGTAATGCTTGTAACATAATCTACCTTAACCAACCTTAACAAAACCTAACCCGACTTTAACTTAACCTAACCTAACAAAAAATTACGTAGGACTACTTATGACGTCTCTAGAAACATTTTTCATCAGTAAACTATATGTTTGAAATCAATAGTTTGGTCGGTACACAAGTAGTGATACTTAATATTTACCTTTTTTTGTGAAGCTGAACACTAACTTCACCTTGCAGAAATTCTATCATACTTCCATTATTTATACAAAGCAAATATTCCTGGGGATATTCAAATACAACAATTTTCACTTATGTCAATTCACTTTCCACTTTTAAAATGTTGTACAGTTGTGAAGTTATGGAGTGAATAGCTCTCGATACCAGAGTTAAAAGCATTTAATAAGTGGCCTAAAACAGATGTGTAATACCTAGTCACTACATCACTCTTTGAATCCCAAAAACATACTGTAATGTGCACCTGTTGTTTTTATGAAACTTTGTTCAATGATTCATCAAAACAAACTAAAACTTTCTTACCCTCTAGCATTTAACTCATTTCATCCATGAAATACGACCAAGACCAAATGTCATGTAAAAATATGTCTTATCTTACTGTAACTGAAGTTTCTTTGCTATGACACTAATCTGGAAACATTGTGGTTTCACATGGTATAGTCTGGCATCTAGGCCTACCTTCACAGAGTTTAAACTCCCAGCGTACTTAGTATTTTCAGCATTCAATGTGGCTCATAATGGAACGCCGGCCCATGTTCCTTAAAGAAAAATTAACATTGCTCCAATTGCATCTTGCAGAGTTATCACCAAGAATATCACAATTTATTTAAGGTTCTTATCTAGGGAGGCTGCATTAGTGTGTGTAAGGCACAAAATTGATAACGTGTTAAGGGCGTCGTCAGCCGGTGTATGTAACGCAGTATTGTCTCAACGTGGCTGCCACGCAACTGGCGTGCGGACCTTTACTATTAATCATTTTCCTGTTAGACTTCAAGCGGTGACCATGTCATTTTATTTGTGGAAACTATCGTTTAAAGTCTAACGCATGCTCCTATCATGGCGTTTTTCGAATCCGGTCGATATATTTCTAGATATGGCAGTCTGAAAAGGAAGTTTTCAGCCATTTTAAGGGGCCTAAAAACCATATTTCTAATAAGCCATACTAATTTTAAAACTTATAGAAGCATTTTTTGAAGTGTGCGTTCTTTTCGCAGACATACACGTGTAATGTGCGTTGAGTAGTTTCCTCAAAAAATGATTAATCGCAACATGCTGCAAAGCGTTTTCAGCACAGGTAGATAGGAACCTTAACAGCAGTAGGACCAGTTAACCCATACAGTCTGTTCCTTCCTGTCATGACAGTTTTTCCTAAATCAATTACACCATGCAAGTAACACTCATTGAAAATACTGTACATTTCCAGATATTTTTAATGCACTTAATCATTTTCATAAACACACAAGCAAGATCACAATTTTCCTGCTGTAACTTTTTAACGCACCTTAGTCACTGCACGAACCAAAAAGTTCAGGCGGGTTCCTCCATTACAAGGTACGGTACATAAAATACAATTTAAATGTAAATCGATGGACTTCAGACTTGTTCAGAAGATATAAATACTCGCATGAACCATAGAAAAAAATATTCGCGCCACACAAAGTAAACAATAAACAAACAGACAATGACTGGCGATGTATCAGCATGCCGCATAGTGAGAACAAAAGCGAACTGCGGATCCTATGTTGCCAACTCCGCACCTTCAATTTCTACTAAGAGCGCTTGGGGAAAGACACCACAATTGTTTCAAAACAACTTTATTAAATAAAAAGTCATAAAAATTTACGGCATTTTGCAAACAGTACGCAAGAAACACAATGAGAGAGCAAATTTTTTACCACTGTGGAAAACATCACAACACATTGTCACGGAACGGAAACAATTGGTCTGGCAACACTGGCGGGAACCACTAAACATCCTGGTACAAAAAAGGTAGGGGGGGGGGGATGTGTTTGAGACAAAAAACTGGTTCCTCGCATAAAATTCACTGTTCCACAGAACTACAAACAATATCAGTACGAAAAGATATTATGGAACTTGAAAATTGGTATATGAACCAAAAAAATGGGTGTTAATACCACCTGTGGAAATGTTCGTTTACTAAATTTTGAAATTCCAGTCTTTTTTTTAAGAGAATTCCCTGACTTTTCCCTGACTTCTACAGACGTCTTAAATTCCCTTACTTTTCCCGGTCGCTCGCCACCCTGTACAGTAATACTACCATATGATTCAAATGTGGCTCTATATAGATCTGGATTATCTGTTTTTAGCTGATTATGTAATGTCTTTCTTGTGCCATAACAGTAAAACAGAATGCATAACTTTTGCAATGTAGGAAAAATAAAAACTTAACATCAAAAACTAAGTAGAATTCTGTATTTAAATTTTACTTTATTACATTAACACTGTGAACAAAAAATTGAGTTGAACTTACCAGTTAACTTTTTGAATTTTTAAAGCATATTTGCACTTATGATTTACTCAAAAAACCAAAATAAAGCAGAATACGGCTTTATTTACTGCTTTGCATAGATAAAGCTGATCAAGACTGGTAATTTTGTCAAGTACTTGCAGGTAACACACCTCAGAGCAAACAATAGCAAATTGATCACATAATTACTGTATCATATTTACTCTCATATTTTACGCCCTTACACATCCTAAATTTTCACATCTGAACTCGTAAAAAAAAGGTAACATGAAAGTGAATAATTGTCTCTGTAGCACAAAAGTGGTTATAAATCAGGAGCACAAAAGTGGTTCTTTGTCTCAGGAGTATATGAGTGGTTCTTCGAAGCTTTGAACTACCCTCGAAGGGAATATTCAATAGCTTAATATTCGAATATACTTAAAATTTTGAAGCTTTGCACATCCTTACACAACACAATACAAAGGGGAATTATTCAAGGAAAGCTGAAATAAACTGGCATAATAACCACTTTAATTACTTCACTTTTACTCCAAACACCACCCACACATATTTTCTCAAAAACAAAATTAAAAAGTGAGGAGCTGGAGACACACTGAAATCAAGGCTTTTGCATAAATAAGGCTTGGAAAAGCTGGGTTTATCATAAATTACAGACAGCTGGAAGGATTTATTGTAACATAAATATAAGTATTAATTACAATTAAAACAGAAAGAGTTGTGCAGAAGTACTCACAGGATGGTACTTGCAGATAGAAATACACACACATAGGACGAACACATTTCTCCACGGACGCGCGGTCACAACGTTTCGCAGACTACATCTGCTTCATCAGGTGAGTGGAGGCACACTGAAGTCTATTGTCCAGCGGTGGTTGGTAATCAGTACACCTAGCGGCCAGAGGACGAACTAAGGTGCGGCGGGAAGTTTGAAATCAGGGTTTGTTATCTGAGGTTAAGGCCAGGTGGCTGTCTGGATTTTGTAATGTATTGATGTGCCAGTTCCCAGCGTATTAATTCTGCTTTGTTTTTGTTATTCAACTGTGGTAAGGCCCTCACCACTCTGGGTGTATAACAGGAATCAAAGTTGGAGTTATGAAGTGCTGCATGTGCAGCAACTGGCTTCTCATG
>PNEQ01094639.1:0-11885 GCA_003012365.1 Medauroidea extradentata
CGCACAGCGAAGTGAAGCGCACCCTCGCTCTACGAAGGCTCGCGGCCAACTGACTGGCGATAAGCGACTCCCTGCGTTATATACGATCTAACTGCGCGCTGATAGCATACAAGTACGCGTTTGTGGACGGTTTAAGCCTATTTGCGGCTTATTCCCACACATGACTGATTTTCAGCGTGCACCATTTCCCTTAAGAGTGGGAGGCAGAGAGAGAGAGAATGTTCTCACTGTCCTCGTGATATGGTATCTTTCCATGGGGAAAGAAAGGAAGAAAAAGGGTGACATTGTTCTTTTCCTTCTCCCGGGAGAAGGATGGCAAGGCAGGGTGATGGTTGGGGCCCTCTGCTTGTAGCCACCCCCAGCCGCATTTCTGAGATTTGTTTCCTGCTCAGTTCTGGCTGGACAGTAAATAAAAATAGGCAATTTTGCTGTGCTGTCGTGGCACGTTATCTCGAAGGGGAGCAATGCTGGAAGCAGCTCGCTGGATGAGTGGGCGGGGGGTTAACTGGCTGTAGGCAGTAAGCGACCTCAGCAGGCTATTTATAGATCACTGTGGACTTACGGGGCTAGCCTCACCTCCATACCTCCATACATTCCTCAGCTCGCCCCAATTGTCTCCCCTCCCACATGTCTCCAGCCAGTGTGGGTGTTATCTTTCCTCTCTTTTCTTTGTTATTCTCCGCTCACTCTTAGTTAAGGTTTTGGATAAATAAAACAAATTATAAACTAACATGTACATTAACTGACGACCGCCATGCACTGCGAACTTGCATAAGAAATAGATCTGTGTTACCTCTCGTGTACACATAAATTTACCACTCCATCACCTAATGAGAGAGTTTTATTAACAAATATATACAGTGGAACCCTGTTAAGGCGTTTGTGTTGGGACAGAAAGAAATAGTGCTTATTAACCAGGAAAACTTCTTAAAAGGGTTAAACTACATTTGTATACATAGGCTGGTGAAAACTTATTTTACTTATTAAGCAGGAAACTTCTTAAATGGGAAACTTCTTAAGAGGGTTTTACTGTAGGTATACCTAATATTCCCAGATGCTGCAAACGCAATCTACGACGCTATATGTTTATTACTATAATTATGGTTAGCGGACATCATGTCCGTACAGTAGATTCACGAGTTATTTGACTACTGACGCACTGTTAAAAGTACAAGTTTTTTGGTACACTTGCCAGTATTTAGAGTTGTACGGTACTCTGAAAATACCAAAAGTTTAATTCAGTAATAATTACCACTAAAAAATTTGACGGAAACATCACAAACAAATCTAATATTTTATTTTCTCAAAGTATTTTTGGACATTAACACGTCAATGTTGTGGCTACTGCAAGTGTTTTTTTTTGTCTGTATCCATTTTCCGTTCTAGTTCGTTCGAACCAAAATTCCTTAATCCATGGATATACCGTAATTACGTGCATAATTTGCACCATCGCGTAATTTGCGCACCCTAACTTTTTGCCATCATTTAATGAATTTAAAAAAATCCGCATAATTTGCGCGGCAGGTTTTTCGCGCTGCGGGAGATGAAATATGTGCGACGCGCGCTCAGTGTAATTCAGTTCCGCTGCATTCTCGTCAAAACATGTGCGCTGTCAAGCTAGACGCGCCTGGCAAGCGGACGAGGTAGTCACTGGAGATGTACTGGTGAGTCACTGCGCAGTACGCAGGTGCCAGTTCTATGAGATGCGCTGCACTACAGCTTGACTAACCATCAAGCGGCGCCGGCGAGTGGAATTTTAACGTGGTTTACGCAATGTTAATGGCAAATTAAACCCTAAAGAAATTACCGTATTTACCCAGGTAACACCCGCCCCCGTGTAAGACCAGCACCACACCATTTCAACATGCTCTCAAGGAAAATTTTTTTTTACAATATTTAGTTCCAATTTAACTGCAGTTTGCATAAAACTGTAATTAAATAAAATGAAACATGAATTAAATGAAAGATGTAGACGTCTTAATATTTTATTAAGAATAAAATTATGCCCCAGACGTAAATATTGCTCAGCTCCGAAGATGTGTCACTGTCGGTAAATAACAATCAAACAATGGCGAGTAGGTGGCGATCTGAACTCTGTCTGTAGACAGCAGTCTGTAACTATATAAAGAGCGCGCTGAGGACTACTGAGTTCTTTTTTCCCACAACATTTAGTTCTTTTTTCCCACAACATTTTGCACCAATTCAATTTCCCTTTGGATATAAACGTAATTATATTAAATTAAATATTAATTGAATTAAAAATGTAGAGCCCCACGTATCAAAATAATGGTGAGCCGAACCGGCAGCAAGATGAATGCTCCGCTCCGCGGCATCGTATTCGTATACTGCACTCTGTCGGTTGCAGTCTGTAACTAAACAGCGCGCTGTTCAGTGGCTCGTTCTGGCGGAACAACGAAACACTACTATTCCATCTAGTTGTCCGTGCTTGCACACGCTGCGCTGTGAGTGCCTAGATCCTCAGTCCTCACTCAACAGTCCAGCCGAATCTGAAGAAGAAGGATCTAGGCGCACGCTTGCCATTATCATTGTTCGCCCGGTAAAAACGTAAAATCCAGATGTTTATAGAATCAAACTTTACATCAGGCATAAAAGAATAATGAGCGTAATTTTACCAATTACAATAACAAATGGAGGAGTGTAATAGAGGAGTAGTGTGGTTGTAATAAATCCTTTCAGGAGTTTGCAAAATATGAAAAACCCAACTTTTTAGGATTTTTCCGTGTATGATCCGCACCCCGACTTTTCGATAAGGATTTTGCGAAAAAAAAGGTGCGGGTGGTACGTGGGTAAATACGGTAATTGGAAAAAATGTGAGTAAATACGGGGATGTTTCAGTTCTTTCCCGATCATAAAATCACTCATAAAAAATTTTTTTTTAAATTCGCGCATATTTTGCGCACCCCGATTTTTCAGTTAAAATTTTTGGATAAAAATTGCGCAAATTATGCGAGTAAATACGGTATTTTATTCCGTTCTCGCATTGGTGATGTTTATATGGTCTAATTTGCAGCTTAGGTTATGTGAGGGATGTGAACAGTAAATACGTCTTGCATGATTTTCAAAACGTGGATATATATCTTCATTACTAAACAATCTGCGGTGATGAAGGTACAGAGGCACAAATATAATTCTCACAACATTCTTTATAAAACAAAACGAATATGTGACGTGAATTAACAACAGATTATTTGGTGATTTATCAAATGTGATTTTACCAAAACTAAGTACAGTACAAAGTAATCCAAGAGAACTTTACAGCAAGTTTAATCACTCATTTTGTTGACTACTTGTATTCTGCTTGTAGTACCAAATTTTCGTTAACGTTAATACCAGGATATTTGAATACGATAGTTAGTCATGGCTTGATAATTACAATTGAATTTTGAAATATACTGTAATTTTACATGACCTTGATATTTTAAAAATTTTTGTGTAACTTTGTCTTCGTATGTTAACATGCACGAAATTTTCACGCAATATTGATTTAATAGATAGCATATTGTTTTCTATGACACCTACTGTACACAGTTTTGTTGGTTGGAAATACATATTACATTGGTGCGCTGCACATATTGAGCCAATTAGAAGCTAGCGAAGTGCAATGATATGATGTTATGTACGTATTTGTTTACTTCTGATCTCAACTAAGAACGAATGGAGAATAGCTACGTTTCCTTCCTCCACTCCCTCCCCCCCCCTAGCAGGCCATCCCTCGTAGCCTCCCTCACATTGCTACACTGTCTCTTACTCCCATGATTTTTTTTACGTGCTGGCAAGGCGTTTAAATTTTTTTCCTTGTAACTTGTAAAAATCATGTTGCTCACTATACACGAGTATATGCTATATTTATAGACTTTTTGCAACAAATTTACTACCCTAAACGTTAATAATTGTTTCTCGAATGCTAAACAATTGCTCGAGCGCCAATCTTTTTAGAGAGCAGTAACCGCACTATTTGTTGCACGAGTGCTGCTGCCTACAAGCTACGATGGCCGCCGCCATGAGTATAATGTGAATTTCCTGAATTTTGTTGGAGGATAGGGTGGGAGAGAGACAAAGATTGACGACTCGGTGGTGTTTGTCCTCACGTCTCACGTGTTGATGGTCTGGGGGTGGCATAACTCACCATGCGCATGCTCGCCGAGCTTTCCACTGGAAGTCTTTGAGTTTTTTTCGGTGAATTTTTTTCTTTTGTGGCTGTGGCTTTCCTATTAATTGTAAATGCATTTTGTTACTGTTAGGAGTCAAGAAACTTTTTAAAAATTACTTAAAATTCCGTCGAAACATGCCTGAGAATTTAATTTTTTTTTTCCACCGGGGAGGGAGGTGAAAATATATAAAGTCAGATTTAACAAAACATCAGCTTAGATGAAACATTTTGGGGTCCCTTGGCATTTCGTCAAATCGGGGTTCTACTGTTCATATAGTTTCCTGCTCCATTAACAGTGCACAATTTGATTGGCCTTTTGTTTTAATTATCGTGAAGGTAGCAATCCCAGACACTTAGTGTTGTCAACAAACTTCACGCTGGGACATTTCTTTTAATCTTCTTTATTATTTGCAGTCTTTCTTCAGTTGTACTAACTGATTAAGGACACAACATTTTTACAGCAATTATTTTATTACATTTCTGGTACTTTAAATTTATAATACGCCACTTGTTAAAAAAATTGTGTACAAACAAAACTTTTTAGTTGCAAGTACTTCACTTGATGTAGAAATTAACTTGTCCTGTAAAAACACAGTGTCTTTATTAAGGGGCATGTTTAAGGACCCCTAAAAATGGTGACTCGCGAAATTTGGCATAGTTTTTAAGTTTTCTGCGAATTTCAGCATAATTTCGTTAAAAGCAATGTTTCACACAAATTTAAACGGCTTGGCGGTTTCGTGGCAAGTCAGTTGAGGCACGATCGTCGAAATGTGTAACTTTCCTTTCAGATATTTATGGTTTTGTATTACTAATGTTTCGCTGTAATTATGTTTGTCCATGCACGCGTTTTAATAATTTAACCATTGTAATTAATATTTAAAAGGTCTAAATAACGAAAGACTGAAAGTTAGGTTTTTTTTCACTCATTTAGACCGCGTAAAAAGCAGGTTGTTTATATTTTACGGATTGTGGTCATATATACATTAGGGCAGATGTATTTATTCCTCACCGTTGAATCGTATCAACTGACACACGGCTATGGTCACACGGTACCCAGTATCGCTATCTCGATATATCGACAAGATGGCGGTCGAGCAACGGTGGCGGCAACATATGTTCCAAGTCTACCACCGAGTTGCAATATACGTATATCTCTGTGACTTAACGCACATTTGTTTACAAGTTGTTTTGTTTCTGCGTTTTTGTACATTTTTGTTTATAATTTTGATTTTCGTAATGGAAATAATTCAATAACATTACCGGGAAAATCCTTATTTAAATAGCGATATCGCAAAGTTGCATTGTGTCGGCGAGAGTAGGAACACAAATTTAAATGGCTAAACCGTGGAGAAACATAATCTTTAGCTATTCCATCAGTAAATAAATGCTAAACAATTGGTCTGTTTGGATAGGTACGCTAGACAAATTAACTTAATTGAACCATACAGATATACTATTTTTTTTTTAATTAAACATTTTAATTTGTACATGTGCTGAATAAACTGTTGGAAATTTTTAAAACTAAGAAAAATTGTGTATAAATAGTTTTAACAAAAAGGAGGATATTTATGTTGTCTGGTTATGAAAAAAAAAATTTTAATTTGCACTATTGAGTCAAGTAGCAGGCATACTTTGTAAATGTAAAAAATTAATGATAATGAGGCAAATCAACACTTTTTGTTTTAAATATACTGTAACTATTTTGATGGTACTATATAATTATATTTACAGTATTACTTAAATTTTTCGTAACACTTACATTTTATTCTCCATTTTTGTCTAGTTTCTACACTGCTTCAAAGGTTTTAACACTGAATTTTTGAACTGCTTTGACATTTTTAAACACAGAAATTGGTAATTTTAATTCACAGTTTTTAGTGGTCCCTAGGCATATTTTCACTAGCGGGCGGGGTATTTGGATAGTGAAAAAAAACCTGCATTTTTATAGTTTGTTTTACCGTATGACAACTTGAAATATGGCGGCTGCCATGAATGTTTATATGAGTAGATGCTTTGTTATGTATTATGTTTGATAATAAATTGTATGTTTACTACGGTAAATGGTATGAGTTTTGTATCTGTTGCAACTTATTTACTTATAATTTGGTATATTTTAGTTGAAAATAATAACCACTTAAAGTACATGTAATTTCAGATGACAAAAAAATTTTTTTTTAACTATCTCAGATATAACAGCCACCCAAGGTATAGATTTAATTTTTCGGCAAAAAAAGTGGGTGTTATATTTGAATAAATACAGTAGTTACAATTTTTTTTTTTTGTCTTTTTTAAACAACTCAATTTTACATCTCTTCAAAGTTTTAATGCCAAATTTATGCATCGCTTTTAAAAATTTTAAAGACCGAAATTGGTAATTTTTATTCACTTTATTTTGTGGTATGGCAAATGATGAAACAAACGACGGTCTTCGGACGTTGCATGACAGATATTTTGTTCTCAACTGATGTCATACACATATTCTCTTAAGTGCTCTAAAGTCTAAAAGTATACCATATCTTCTATTTTTATTTCTTTAGGAAAACAAAATAAAAAAGCTGTCTCGTAACACATTTTTGCTAGCTCACTTGTGATTGGTTGAAACAAACATCGCTCTACCAATGAGATGGTTTATGACTGGACAAACAAAAGAACGGCTGTTCCGTATTACCCACACTTCATAGTATTCAAAGTGAATACAATTACGATTTTTAGTACATGATCCCTAGTACAGTTTCTTTAGCCATTACTACATAAATATTGCCAGACTGAATACCTATCATTAAGAAATCAAAACACGTAAGTATGAAAATGACACAAGATGTTTATGAACTTACTTGGGTAAAGCGGGGTATGTGTAAAACTTCAAATTCAGGCGTTCAAAAATGAAATTTACTTGCATTCGTTGCTGTGCTCAAACCTAACGTGTTCAAGAATCAACCCTAGCAGATCAAGTTTCGTAAACATAATTTCTTGCAGTGTAACCTACAAAATCAAAAAATGATAGGCGGTGAGTTTGAAACTGATTCTGCAGTGTTGTTCGTTAAAACAAGATGCACACGAGCGAAGTTGTGTACTCCGTGGGCTACATTCATTTTTGTGCAGTACCACGATGACGTCCATAACATCGAGGCAGGCATAGTATTTCCAAAGTTGCCGTATCTCACACTGAGCACAGTACGCCGGTAAGAGGTCATTGTGCGCTTGTATTTATTGTGTTTACTTATGATTGAAAAAAATTGTGCAGTATGTTGATGCTTGTAAATCTCTCGTATCTACAAAAGTGCTCATGACGATACCACTCTTAATTATCAAAAATTTTTATATTACTGCCTATACAGACTGACTGTGCAGTACAACACACTCGTAATTAGGATTGTCTTGTATCCCATACTCGTTAGATTATACGTATGCACAAGACAAAATAGTTTTGGAATATCGTGTGATATATTTCCAGAAAATATAGGTTTTTTTTTACTGCATAGTACTACAGTAAAACTCGCTTAAGACGTTCCCACGAGATACGTTTTCCCAGCTGAGTCGTTTGGTTCGTTTGGTCCCATCACTTTTGTCATAAGAGCCATGGTTAATTTTCCCACATTTTACATTTTGCCACGTGCCTGATTTCCCGTGTAATATGTCAACTTTAGTATAGAAACTGAATTTTTTAAAAGTAATGTACGCGATTTTCTTTAGTAAGCAACGGACAGTACAGTCTACAATGCATTTTCTTGAAGGCGCAGTACTGTTTCACAGTGCACTATACCACTAAGGCACAGACAGCAAGTTTAGGCAAGATGTGATACAGTAGTTGTTAAATACAGATATATTTTTTTTTAATAGTGAAGGAGGAAAAGGATGGATGTGTGTGCCTATTGATGTTGGGGTGTATGTATCTTTTCTTCTTTTTCCTTCGAAAGTAAGTGTTAGTTTGATGTGCTATTTTTTATGGTCTATGTTACCTGAAGTTGCAAGATAAACAGCTAGACATTAATATTAATATTTCTGTCTTTCCTGAATCTTGCTAGAGCAATGTTGGTCGGGTTTGAGCTGTCTTCATTTTTTTTAATGTGGGCAGTACGATGAGCCATACACAAATATTACATTTCTAGTATGCACACAGAAGTGGGGGGGTGTTCATTTGAATTATTTGGTACATTAATTTATGTGATATCCTGTTATTTATAGGAATTCTTTGCGAAAAATGAATTAATTACAGAAATGTTCTATTGTTTCGTACTGTATTTATCATCTTTAGTTGTGAAACCTTTCCAAATTTTTGTGTGTTTAATTCTTTACATTTACCTACAAATGTCTACAATCCTTGATTAAATATATCCCGTATGCAGTTGAATGTGCAGACAAAGTTGAATACAGTAGTTCCCGAGTTAGTATTACGTTCTTGAGGCCATTTTGTAACTAAAATTTTTCATATGTCGAATTGTACCGTATTTACTCATGTGTAGTACGCACTATACAAGGAAAATAGAAAAAAAGTGGGTGAGGGTTAGGAGGGGAGGCCGAGTTGTAAACGTTAATTGTCAGGTGTCAAGAGTGGGAGGCAGAGAGAGTAAATGTACTCTCTGCCCTTCTCGTGATCCACATTCTTTCCATGGGGAAAGAAAGGAAGTGAAAGGGCGACACTGTTCTTATTTATCCCCGGGAGAGGGAAGGATAAGGCGGGTTGGTAGTTGGGGCTGTCTGCTTGTTACAACCACCAGCCACGTTCCTGAGATTTGTTTTCTACTTAGCTTTGGCTGGACAGTAAATAAAAAAGGCAATCTTGCTCTGCTGTCATGGCACGTAAATTCGTGTGGAGGGGGACATATTGGAAGTGGCAGACACAGCACAACAAGAGAGGGAAGGGCAGAGTTGTGAAGTATAAATAGTTACGATAGTGAAACTTCGATAACTCTGACTAAAAGGAGGAAGAAGCTGTCCGAGTTACGAATGTTCCATGTTATTGATGGATGTCCGGGGAGGATGGATAGTCAGTAATTAATCACAAGGAACACGAAATTGGTACAGTATCATTTCTACAAGTAGAAGTGGCAATAGGTACTGCTTTGTTTGGAATTGCTTTATCAAGTTAGGGAAGGGGGTAGTGGGGAAATTATTACTGTAAGATGGAGGCCTATAAAAGGAAGTCAAACAACTGGGGCAACCAGATTCTTTTTTATTATTTTATGCTACGTTTGGCTGATCCCTTTTTTTTATCTCTGCTAGAAGACTCCACCAAGGGACCCTTGTACCACATAAAAGTTCTCTCCACCCTCTCATCTGGCTGGTGGCAGCGTGGGAAGTAGTGAAGGTTAGCCGATACAATCTCATCACAACAGCCATACGAACACCACATGTGACCACATGCATCTAACGAGATGTTAACATTAAAAAATAGCTTCTGTTCGCATGTTGCAGTGTGGGCAGCCAGCTGCTAGCATGATAGTTACATGTGGTTTCCTTTTGCAACATCGGAAGAAACAAAAATAGTTGTTCTCGTTTACACTAATTAATGTGTTACTGTAACAACCTTCTGGGTCACTGTAAAGAAATATGTGAGAAAACTTTAATACTAAAGATTTTTTAAAATTGCATTATGCAGATAAACTGAATCATAAAACGTGAAATTTACAGCTTGATTCTTACACAAATTGTCACATTAAAAAACAATAAAATTGTAATTATGTTCCACAGAGTTAAATGGGAGTAAAAACAACCAAACATAAAGCACAAACATATTAAAATAGTGCACTTCTTGAATTCCTATGTATTGGCCAAAGTGTCTATATTACTACATATAACAGAAATTTGCTTGATTGAATATACTTAGTTTTCAGCTGTGGCTTTAAGCTCTACACTTTGCACCACAACCTCACTTTATTTCAACTGATGTACCATCTGTTTAATCTCCTCCAGATTTGTATAATTGAACCATTTCAAATATTTCCTACGAGAAATAGTTTAGCCAGGGTCACTTTATTAGAATGTGGGAAGAGGCATCATAAATCTAAGCCACCCCCACCCCCCTTTTTTTTTTGTTGCAGTGAAAGTGTCTACTCGTAGGCTTTCATACTTTCTTACATGTTGGCTGCGCTGCCATATATCTGAACTCGCCAGTGGATATCAGTGACTGCTTTACACACACTTTTCACTTAAAATACATTTCACAGAAGACATCAAGGTAAATGGGAACTACATATATAAAAGGCCATTCATTTAAAATTATAACTCATTTAACTCTAATTTTTTATTCCTTAGCAAGGCCCTTAGAATATGAAGTCTGGGGCAAATGCCCCTTTTTGCTGCCCTCCTGCCCAAAATTTATAAGCCCTGGTTTTTCTACATAGTATCAGCCTCTGTAGCTATAGATAACTATAGTATTAGGTACATATTTTTTTTATTGTAACCACACAAATTGTACACCACTTCAAATTTTTAACACAGAATGTTTGCACTGCTTTTAACATTTTCAAAGACAGAAATTGGTAATTTTTACTCACAGTTTTTAGAGGTCCTCTCTAATAGTGTGTGCTGGTTTCCTCTTACCAACAGAATGGCAAATGATGAAACAAACGACGGTCTTCGGACGTTACATGACAGATATTTTGTTCTCAACTGATGCCATGCACATTAGATTCTCTTTAAATGCTTTAAAGTCAAGCAATGTACCATATCTTCTAATATTATTCTTTTCTTTTTTTTCGTTATGTATATATTTCTCTCAGTTAATGTGAAAGTGATAAGAATGTTGCCAGGAAAAGTCAGGGAAATTTCCCAGTTGGGAAATGTCAAGGAAATATAAACATAAAAAAATTGTTGATGTATTTTTGGTGTTGTATGTATAGTGAACTTTTCCCCTTTGCCAAAGTTCAGTATTGTAGGTACAGTGGAATCTCGTTGCTACGAGGGTTCATAACATCACAAAAAATTGTCATAATTACGTCGTAAGAACCTGATGTTTACGTAAAGGAGCAATTTTTTAGGTTATTGACGTGTTTATGTGGGATGGGAATAACAGTACAGTTTACCATGGTTAGTATCTCTGCTAGTATAAAACAGTCTGCAGAAAATTATAGGAATGTGTTTTTTAGGCATAGTAATCTATAATTCATTTATTCCAAAATCTCCATCTCCATTACTTTTATTTGTCACCATTTTTACTCTATATACATTATGGCAAAACGTAAGTTAAACAAAACAAATAAGCCATTTTGTGAGGCATCACTATTAGCTCACTTGTGATTGGCTGAAATGAACAATGTTTCACCAATAAGATGTTTATGACTGGACAAACAAAGGAGGAACGATTCCACATTAACCACATTTCACGTATTCAAAGAAAAAACAATTACAATCTTTAGTACGTCATCCCAACTGAGTACAGTTTATTTATCTATTACATGTACTACATAAATTTCACCAAAATGAAAACCTATAGTAAGAAATCAAAAATTGGAAAAAAAAATAAAAAAATTATGTGGTACGTTGATACTTGAGAATCTCGTATCTACGAAAGTCTTTACATACCTGCCAACCCTCCCGCTTTAGGCGGGAGACTCCCGATTTTCTACCTGATCTCCCGCCCTCCCGATTAGTAGTTCCAATCTCCCGCTTTTTTGTTTCATGGAGTTACTCATGTGGTTTGTCATTTATTTCGTACATCAATAAGTTTTTCGAGTTTTGTACCATAATATAGAGTTGTCCCGCACAACGTAAG
>PNEQ01094650.1:0-22544 GCA_003012365.1 Medauroidea extradentata
TATATATATATATATATATATATATATATATATATATATATATATATATATGTGTGTGTGTGTGTGTGTGTGTGTGTGTGTGTAGAGAGAGAGAGAGAGAGAGAGAAAGCAATGTAAAATATAGGAATTGTTATTTGTACTACACATGATGCAGTATTATATTTACTTTGTTACTGTAACTGTTTCCAGGAACTAAAAGTCATTGGAGTACTGTTTTTCAACGCAGTCATTGGTTTCACTATGGGGATTTTCCTTTCTCCACTCAACGATTTCGATTATCTTGGAGATTATGAAGGTAGGTAGTAACATAATGTAATGGTATAAGTAAAACTATTGAAAACAACGCTGTTACTAAATTATTTTCAATCTTCCTTTGAGTAAAACGTTTGTTTAGTTTTATCTTCTAAAAATAAAGATTTACAGTTTCACACTTTTTAACCAAAATTTCCTTGGAAAAAATAGTGCCAACTAAAAACCAGCCATTTGTATTTATTTTCCCTTCCATATATTTCTTGTTGTCAATACAAAAATATTAAAGTGTCGCCATTTAAATACTGTGCCATAGTAAAATAATTTTGTGTTCCCAAAAAAATATTTGGTAGTCTGAGATATAATTTTTATCGTTTTACGAACTATCTCTATACTGGCAAGTAAATATTTTATCCAGTTTCGTTACAGATAGTCTATTAAGAGTAGTGGGCTATGACCGATACACACCGGCAGGTGATGTGTCAGGACGCCATCTCGGACTGGACCTCGGCTTTGACTTTGACACCTAAAATGACCCTTTTCATTCTCAAACACTTCCAAAATTTCCCAAAAGTCCTCCAAAATTAACATTTTCTCCTTTAAAAAACTTTCATTTTCATTTAAAATTTCTCTTTCTTTCCCTCGACTATACAAAGTTACCTGTGTGGATGTCTCAAAACCAGTACGACGGCCTTGTCCCTCAAATTGTCTCTGTATGTTAACACTTAAGATATGCACATATTATCCTAGATGTAAATAATAAAAGATTGACAGTTCAATTGTGGTAATATGATTCTTTTGTAATGCATTGGGTACTGAGTTTGAAAATATGAAAACATATTTTTGTTACAAGTGTGAAACAAGTCACCCGACCTTTTCCGAACCTGACTCTGCCATGAACATTTTCAAAATCGTCTGTAATTATGGAAATATTGAATTTTAAATCTTTAAACAACTATAGTAGTTTTTAAATTTTATTTGTCTTTGTTTTTGAAAAAAATCAATTAATTTATATTCATAATTTCACTTTGCTATTATAATCTATATTTAACTTTTAATACTGTCCTTCTAAAAGCAGAAATTGAAGGTCCGACGAAAATCAAATGAAAATTATATTATTTGTACTAAATTTTATGCAACCGTATTTAACATTTTCAATAAAATATTATTGGGAAAAATAGACATGGAAAAGAAATTTAGCAATATTTTGTGTATCATATGTTTCCTTTGAGTTCGACAAGAATCTTTTATTTTAAAAGAGATTAAGAATAAGCATAAAATAAATTAAGTCATTTAAGAACTTGAATTATAGGCAATAGTGAAAACAATTTTATTTTTTTAGCAAGTGTGATTGTTTTCATTTTTCAGGTAATTTTATATAATATTTTGCACACAAGTATATCATAGATACTAACTAGACTGAAACTGTTTTGTATTATAAGTGCAGATTCGTTTCGTTTTTTGATTTACTTAAGATATAGTATGTTAGTAATTATATATTTTAATAATTGATACAGCAGGACTTGTTTTCTACGTTTCAGATGCAAACAATGTATCCAACGCTACCTCAAGTATCGTCATGGAGACTTCAATGTTTGGGTTAAAATGTGAGTTTTGTTACAGTTAAAATATTACTTAAAACAATACGCTATTATAATAGTGGAAATGTATTACTGATTAACATTTAGAGCTCCAATAGTGCGCATATTTAAACACAACATTATAGATAGGATACTAACAACAACTTTGTTACGAAAATAAACATAAAGATAGTAAAATAATTTTTTTGCGAACAAAACGGTGCATTATTCTGCAAAACTCCTACATAGAATTGTGCATCGTACGAATGTTCTTATTCTTCATTTTTTTTTTTTTTTTTCAAAAAATTTCGTTCAAAGGTTTTTATTGTTTTGCATCAATGTCATAAAAACTACCTACCATGGCCTTTACAGTGAAATTTCCAGTGCTGGTGAAAATTGATGTGAGATGAGTGTGAAACCGCGCTGGAATGAAGGGGCAGAGGAAATTGTATACCTCCTAGAAAACCTGTAACCAACGTCATCCTTCGGCACGACTCCCATTTGTCAGGTCGACGCCGCGCCGCCGAAGAAATATTCCACATATCGCCTTGATAGGTTCGAATGATGGAAATGTATAAATTAACTGTGTAGCACGAAAAAGTCAAGCAGTGCTTTCAGAAGTAATCATTTAACCTCAAAATAACTGTACATGTAGCCAAGTGATTTTATTTCTTTATGTAGGCCTACATTGTGCTTTAACAGCATAATTAAATATAATGCTCCTCCGGGTTGTCTTTTCCCCGTGTATTCATGTCCTTGGGGCGTGGTGGCCGAGTGGTCAGACCATTCGCGTACCGCTAAGGCGATTCGGATTCGATTCCCGGCGGGGTCAGTCCCCGGATTTTCGCATGTGGGAATCGTGCTGGAGGATGCAGTTGGTCGGCGGGTTTTCTCGAGGATCTCCCGTTCCCCCGGCACCATTTCATTCCGGTGCAGCTTCATACTCACCTCGTGTCACCCTTCACCAGCGCTAAAGACCTCAATGTTAAGCGCTGACCAAAATCTCTCACTCACCCATATGTCCCTATCTACATACATGCATTCTGTAGACTGCGAAATCCAGAAGTATTACTTTATTTAAATCTTTGTAGAGCTGAATGATGTATAATGCAACAGCTATGCAGGTTGTGCAAATAGCATAGTAGGTGAAGTGTCTGCATGACCAATGTCTTACATAAAAATTCCACTAAACTCCTGAAGTGCAAATTCTTGGTTTTAAGTCGTAATATGTGTTTTAGAGCATAAAATTTTTTTTCTGGTAGAACCAATTTAATGTGTATGTACCATAATATTAGGCCTATTGCTCTAAATGTGCTTAACTTGTAAGTTGTAATTCGTAAATAGTGAGAAAAAAATTTGTATAAAATTTTTTCTCTGACTGTTTTCAAATTGAATTTAACGTATAAAACAAAGAAGAATGTACAGGATATATATTCCGACGTTTCATGTGCGGAGACAGAAGGGCGATAAGGTTAATATTGCTACACTCAGGGGCGTAGCCAACAATTTCTCAAGGGGGGGGGGAAGGGGCGTTCGGGGTCCACCCCCGGAAAATTTAGTTTTTTTTAAGTGCGAAATTGTGCTATTTAAGAACTTTGCGAACCAAAAAGTTAATATACCACTTAAAGAAATTGTAATTGTTGTAAGGATTAATAGTAATAATTAAAAAGTGAAAACCTCTATGCTGATGTATGGAATTCGGGTGAGGGGATTTATACCGATACCCGCCCCCCTTTTTTTTCTACGCCCCTGGACTCGACGGTAACCACTTCGCTTCTACTATCGACGCACCAAACTAACGTGCAGTGTTTTCGCTATATTCTTTTTTCTATAGGACTTAAAGCAACGACTCTGCACATTTATTTCTCAAAGTTTATAGTAAAGTCCAACGCGTTTTCTAGTGTTGCGTTTTACGAATCCGGATGATACATTTGTAGTTACAAAAGTCTTTAAAAAATACATTAATAAATAACTGCCGTTTTAAGTCACTTTGAGGGGCCTCAAAATCATGTTTCTAATAAGCGTGCTGCATTTTTAAAACTATGTAAGCATAGTTTTGTCTGTGTTCTTTTTTTTGCGTATGTAAACATATTGGGAATAAGTAAGTTGTTTCGCGTAGGAAAGAATAACCGTTACACGCTACAACATCGTTCATGCATCAGGCATGTAGGCCCCTTATTAAGCACGTTCGACCCGTAAAGATCAAAAATTTTATTTTTGTGCCAATGACTGTTCAACTTTTATACATCAGATAACACGTCATTCCCCCAAATAAAAAATTCATATCCCATAGTTTTAGCATGATCACCTATCAAAGTCACAAAATGGCAGTTGCGTGTTAGCCAAAATAATTAAATGTAATTAACTTTCAGAAACAAGATAATTCGTACTGATACTTAATGATGTGAGCTACTTCTGGACACTTTTGTAAATACAAAGCGATGCAATTTTGTATTTTTAAAAACATGTATGAAAATTAGTACATTTTTGCATAATTTTGACTTTTGGCTACTACTGAAATTTTCAAAATGAACTTTTGTCACACAAGTCATAAAATGCATTGATTCACTGACTTTCAGTTCCCGTAATTTTGACTTCCTTAGTGAATTACTTTTTTGGATTTTGGCTACACCGCAATGGCCATTTTTTTGACTTTGATGAGTGATTAGTGATTACTGATTATGCAAAAAACATGGGGTCTAATTTTTATTTGTTTGGGGAAATGACGTGCTATCTTATGTGCAAAATTTGAACAGTGTTTGGCACAGATATAAAAGAAATACATTTTACGGGTCCAACGTCTAAGGTCGCAAAGCAGTGTACAGAGCTTAGGCCGTTACTAGAATATTCGAAATATCATCGTCGTGCATTAATGATAACTGCTTAGGAATAGCATTTTAAGAACGTTACAAGTGTATATACATACCCATTTCAAGTTCATCACTAGTCATTGAAGTATATTAATTAGCTGCCGATGGCGATATAGGGTGTTTTGGCGGTTTATTTTATGTTTGTAAATCTTGCCGCAGGATCTTTTAAAAAGCATAGGCGTGTACAAAAACTTTATCTTTGACATAGAGGCGAGTTATAAGCGAGATGACTGCATGCCAGTTAAGTAACTTGCGTTTAGAGGCTAGGGGAAGACGTGATGCGTATACTGTCTCGCCCTTACTGCTTCCGCACGTCTACGGCTCTAAAGGCCAGTTTAGCCTACACGGAAAAAATAACAGTAACAATGTTACATACAAAATGTTTGTTACAAAATATTATCAACAAATCCTAAGCTATGGTACACTATGGCTGTTTCCGAATTCGTAGGATTAATCCCTGCATCCCTGAATCCTCGCAGCCTTCACAGCAATGCACCCTTCGCGGTAAGGGTGAATTTGTGAATAAACATACCTTCCGAATTCCCAATTCGAACACATGACTATCGCAAGGGCGTAAGGATGCTTGCCTCCTCACATCCTTGAACCAAGGATGTGTGGAAGGGTGCATCTTGGATCCTCTGTAGAATTCAGACACGAATAAAAAATGGCCGCATCCTTCATGTTGCACTTTTCAAGGATGCGAAGGTGCGAAGGATCCTTCAAGGCACTATTCGGAAACAGCCTTTATTAGCCCTATAGCAATGTTGATAGCGAATGTGTTATTAACATTGCTGAAAACACCAATGTTACTAACAAAATTCTAAGAATGGTGAACGGAAGTTAATAGCAATGTTAATGACAAAAATGCCTACAACATTGTTAGTAACATTTGTTACCAACATCCTTTGATCTAGACCGCCCTAGAATGGGTCAGGAAAATAATGTTATCAACATTGTTGGTGACAAAGTTATTAGCATGTTTCTAAAATGCATAACTTTCGTTGCTAAAAAATGTTATCAATAAAATGTTGGCAACAAATGTTATTAACATTTTTTATAAATATTAAGAAAGTTAATAACAGAATGTTGGCAACAATGTTGATAACACGTTGTTGTCAACAATTTTCAAGCATTTTTACAACATTGTTAGTAACTTTGTTGAAAACATGTGTTATTAGCAATGTTATCATTGGAGTGAACAAGGCTTAACGCACAATATTATGTTCACCCAGACGGTTATTTTAATTGTTGAGGTACTGAAGCGACTGAGACCGAAATGAGGGCACGTTGTATAAGAAATGTCCCGTTGTTGGCACAGACCACCCCGTCACCACGGCAATGCTGATGGCCGCTACCATTGGAGCTCTGCTGTCAGGGTTCACCATGATGTACATCGGGCTGCTCAAAGTGATGATGATGTCGAGTCTCGTGGTAGTGTTGGCCGTCACCATGTACATGAGTGCGGCCGATGCTTCTTCCCTGGGTTGCTTGATTGCTGGCCTCTCGCTGGGTGAGTAGTCCTGTGCATCATTTGTTATCACTATTCATTTATATTGCATACCATAGATCCCAATTTTAGTACAAGACTCAGGTCTGTGGAACAAGTCAAAACATTACAAACATAACGTAAGTACACATCCACAAACACTAGCATACATACAAATTAATATAAGTTGAAGTTTAAAACAAGTTGAAATAAATTTAAGCGTAATTGTTTAATACGACTACAGGCCTATACATGCTACACGAAAAAATTTGTTGAGCATTGTTTGCCGAACTAGTAAAATAGAGAGATGCTATTTATACAAGGTCAATAAACAAATTTCATTATAAGTAAACTTATCGAATACATAATCATGCTTAAGTGTGAATAAGCGTACATTAGTTCTGTCATATGGGTTCATCAGACTAAGTTACATGTATAATTTATAATGAACTTAATAACTTAACATGTTATTAGATTAAAGAAGAATTGACAGGAGAGTTTAAAAATTCGTCTACGGAATAAAATGTGTCAGTAATTAAGTTGATTTTAAGTTTTTCTTAAACAATTTACAAACACAAATTTCTTAAAGTAGGAGAAGCCTTGCTAAACAATTCAATTGCGGTAAAATAAACACCCTACCGATACGTAACTTGATATTGAATATCGCAACGTGACTTTTTATAATGTGTATGAACAGCTGAGGAAGTATGAAACATTTCAAGATTTTCAGAAAAATTCCAGAACTGAATGTATATACGGAGAGGCTAATGTAAGAACATTTAACTTTTTGAACAGGGGCTTACAAGAGACTGTGGTTTTCTCATGGCACAAAATTCTTACAGCTTTCATTTGTGTAATAAATACTTTAAAAGCATAAATAGAGTACCCCATAACATAACACTGTATAACATTGAGGGGAAATATGGAAAATGCATAACCAATAAGGCAGTAGTATCAAGTTTTATTACGCATTATATCATTTATTAGAAAACATTGTTTATTACATTCATTTTCAAATATTTAAAGAGAACGTACATTATAGACTGACAATTTTTGCGAGAAGATGTATGCACAACTTTGTTTCAATATTTTACGTGCACACCTACAGCTCGCTTCATGGTCTGTGGTATGACGTTTATAACTTTCAGCGTATTTTAAGAGTTTTGCCCGCTAAACACAGACATTTGGTGTCGCAATAACCTGGTTCTGATTGGCACAGTCAAATAATAGATGTGGAATGCAACATTTTTTTTTCGCAAAAAAAAATTATACCCTGGTTATCATTAACACAACCGCCGGGTGCTGTTTCTTTAAAGTCTGCTATTAATAAAAAAACGTCACTTCAGTACGTCATTATTTATATTCATGTCGTAAATATCAAATTATTGCTATGGGGGCAATGTCGAAAATATTTCATGAATTTCATACCTGTCAAAATACAAGTTTATACACGCAGATTTGCACCATTAATGTACTTTGTAGAATGATAAATTATAAAAATAATGCCAACATGTGGGTATTTTATGTAAATGAATCACTTTGTTTTGGAAGACAACGGTCATAGAAAGCAAAAGGAAATTAGTGACGAACACCCTAAAAAAATACATCTGACAGTTTGCATTCTTATAACTAACAGTACAAAGCAAATGAGCGATGGCCTTCCAACCTTAAACGTTTGGCCTATGTTTAATGATGAGGAAAAATTGAAGTGCGACTCGTTAAAATAGTGACTGATAGCGTATTCCTCGGTTACTTTAACCTATTGCGGGATCACTTGTCCTATTTCCCAAAATATTATTTTTGGAGTATTTTGATGAATATTCAATAACTGGAACCGAGTGATTAAAACAATACCATTCATCCATTTATTTAAATTTTGAAACTGTATTCACTATTCTACATAAGTTCCAAAATTTTGAGTGAGACAAAGTAACCCTCCAGGGTTAAAGTAACCCAAGTTTAGGATGTCCTTTTAAAACAAAGCTATTCGAATGCAAATTATGCTTTTTTTTCTATAGCCTACAATAGTGATGTTAGCAATGCAATCGTATTTTCTCTCTCATTGATATTTGGATTTAAATTACTAGTACTTTACTATCAAAATCAAACGTCTTGTTTTTGTCCCTTGTGTTTTAATAGTACATCTGATTTAAATAGTTCGCCAATTTGTAATTTTTAAATGTATTCAATTAGGCCTACGCATTCTGGATCTTAATACATAGGTAGGCCTACTCAAACAAACATAGAGGTACTGGAAACCTTTACAAAAAACGTAGCATATTACAAACGATTCTCTTTCGTGACCAGAGGTGCACACCTTCTTGTTCACGTCTACTTATAGCGAATTCGTACTGTATTCGAGATCATACAAGAGGGCAGGTTTGCAACACACCAGCGCCAGGAGTGTGCCGAACATGACGTAGCGAATTTGTGCTGACAATGACGAGGACAATTTTCCCAACGTTAGGTGTAAATTTTAAATTTTTCAGGCATTAACAGACTAATAAAATCGGAATATGTTGTAGAAAAATTGCTAACATTTTTATCTAGATATTTGTATGGCCTACAGGAACACGTTAAATAGTGTAGTAAACTTGCTGCGACTTTCATAAATGAATACATAGCATTTTAATTTTGCACTAAAATACTACACCCCAGTATTTAAAAAAATCACGTACATTTTTGCTGCGTGTATAAAATAAGTATAAATTACACAGTCATGAAGGCCTTAAAAATATGTATTAATTAGCATCTGAAAACCCTTTTTTCAAACGAATGTATTGAACTTTGTAACGTCATAATTCAAATGCGGTGGAGATTACTGCGACACCTGGACGGCGGTCGACGAAGTACAACCCACTAAGGCAGTACGCACTAGCGGATACTGCTTTGTGCGCCATCTCTTGGCCCTGCCGTTAACTCCATGTTGGTTTCTCCTGTCGTACGCTAGATAGCTCTGGCGAGAGCAATCAGGTTCCACACGTACATGAATTATTTGATATGTACCAAGTTCGTCCCTTGATACGAAATAGTTTACAGCGTTTTTTTTTATTCCGGTACACAAAAATACCAGAATATTGTGGTTACCACAAAAAGTTGTATCAAATTTACTGACGTTTGCATCGATAGTTTTTCAAATAATTTTAATTCACTTTTATGTAATTATGTTATAAATTAAAATACTTCTATTAATTTTAAAACCTAGCTATTTGTATCTGTTTCACCGCGGCTCTTCAAAAGCTTTGTTTCATTCAAGCTGGTGTATCAACACCATTAGCCTACGCTGATGTAAAGCCTAGGCTACATTCGTAATTACGCAGTCACAGCACGCAAATAGCACAGCAGCACACAAACAGCACAGAACACCATGCTACATTCGCGCACAACATAGAAGTGTCCGAAATTATTACTGTGTTAAATTGCTTTATTCTCCGCTTTCATAACTAAATAAAATCTTAATATTTGTTTTCGTTCTTCGTGCATAAACGATTAAAATAAATAATTACTTTTACACAACTTCGTAAACATTTAAATATACTAGCGTGGTATCCGCAACGCTTCTTGATTGGCTGCGCACAGAACACGGCGCACAGCGCACAGAACACGGCGCACAGCGCACAGAAAAGTTAAAAATTCGTCAACTTCTTGTGCGCCGATTGTGTGCTATTTTCCTGTGCGTGTGCTGTGCGTCCATGTAGTGGCTTCTATCTATTAACACACATTTAACTTTTGTGCGTCTGTGCTGTTTGTGTGCTGTTGCCGATGTAGCCTAGGCTTAACTGCACCAGAATAATGTCGTTTTATTCAAGAGGATGTGATGTCGTACTGTGGATACTCTTGAGTTTTATTAAAATTGTTTTAGTTACAATTCCAGTGTAATTATATGCAGCAAAAATTACACGTGCTCTGGATGAGGCGTAGCTGGTGTAGTGTAATGTGCAAGGTACGAGAGCGCCAAGTTTAAATTAGCTACGTTAAACATTTTTGTTTATAAAAATGCGCTTACGGAAACGAAGTAGGTACAGTCCCACTTGGTTACGTGACTGGATCTACTCAGTCTTTGGATGCTCCGAGCGGTTATAAATCCGAAGAGTAGTTACTTGGCGGCATTTTTAAAAAACTTTGGCAAAATCTGCAGAGGCGGTAATTTCAGTCACCGATCTGGCAGATCTACGTTATTAGACCAGGTTAAAACAGTGCAGAATATCCTTCTGTGCTAGTATAACATACGCATGTAGCATTAAAATTACGCACTAGTAATGATAATTTATTCCATACCTGAATTACTTACTCTGGCTTTATTTATTATTTTTTTAAATCTTGTAATAGCACATGGAAATAATTTTTAAATGGGCACTTATTCTGGGCCTACTTTTTGTATGCTCTAGATGATAGATAAACTTTTTTTTCCAGATAATTTGCTCCGGGAGGGCACATTAATAGTTCGAAAGGGGGAGGGGTGGCCGTAATCAGGAATTGTTTATTGGGGGGGGGGGAAGAACTTCCGTGAACCTTGCAATATTTTTCCCTGAAGTAATACCGATACTCACCCCCTCCCTTCGCCCAAATTAAGCGGGAGGTCCGGGGCGCTCCACCTCGAAAATAATTTGGATTTCAAGGTATAAAAGGGTGCTACGTAAGTAGTTTCCGTAAGGTAGGAGAGAAGGTTCAGGAATCCATCGACCCTCCTCATCTACGTCACTGGAGTGGGGGTATGGGTTGCCCTCGGTAAAAGATAAGGGGGAAAGAGACTTTGTTGAGAAAACTTGGGGGTGCACTGCTAAAAATTTTCAAGGGGTTGTATTCAAACCATTTCTTAGTTTTTAAATTATAATAAATTTTAAATTTAAACAATGTGTATTTTCCTTTATTCATTATTTAATTTTTGTGATATGTCTACTAAAGATCCTTATCCATAAATAGTTTGGAAATTGGAATATTGTCATACCCGGGTTTTCATTGAAACTCAGTAAGTTTCTAAAAAAAATACTTGAATAACTTAAGGTCCAAAAAATGAAAGAAAAGTCCAGTTATTAGTCAAAAGATATGTCATATAAATTGCTTGTTACAAATTGCTCACCGCTATACATAAAATGTATGAAACAATTTTGTTACAACCAAGAATCTGAGAAATAACATATTTCATTAGCGAGTGGTCCATCATCTTCACTTGCGGAATTAAAAAAATAAAGAAAGAGATATAAATTGCGCTAATCTACACCAATATAAACATATATACAATCCTTAACATTTAATATTACTAAAGTACTAGGAACGGCATGAAAGTATTGATGTATAATTAGGAGTAAAAACTGCTACTATAATATACATAAGACCTACAAGAAAATTTATGCTAGTGGTGATTGCGTGACAAATATTTGTAAAATAAGAGTAAACATGTTTGTAATTTTGTTTATATAAATTGTATGTTAGTGAGATTTTTAGTATTTTGTGGGAAAAAAAGTATTACAAGCTGCAATGTATTTCACTATGATGTTATTAGCCTACAAATTGTTTTGCAATAGGGCCCTGAGTAGCCTATACATATATTAGTTACAGTCGAGAGAAGTTTAAAGCAAGAATTTACCAGTAGCTAATGAACCTACTGTCAGGCGGTTCACCTACCGGCCATAATAGGCCTTAGTTTGTTTTTAATTTATTTATTTGTTCATAGTTTTAGTTTCACGGTTATTCCAGCATTGTTAGTTTAGTTATTTTGTTTGCTGTAATTTAAATGGATGTGTGGCTGTTCCCGGTATTTAGCTTCATCTAAGTAATATATAATTTATTTGAGTTTAATATTAATTTTGGTTTCACCTTTAATAGTTCTATTAACAGCAGTACCATTGTTGGGAGTTACATATGTGAGCTCGGCCTGGGGGTGTGTTTGACGCAGGCCAGTGTAGTGGCCAGCAGTTCAGTTGCCGGGAAGTTCTATTTTTAGCATAGCGTGGTATGGTTTTTAATTTCTTATTGTGCTCTGGTTGCACGTACGCCGAGTCTCCCAGTGTGGGAGAGAGAGAGAAATACTTTTGCGCGGGCCGGCACCAGCCAATAACTGACGTTAATTCAAACATAAACTGTAGTTTTTATATAATAAATATAATTCTTATGAATAATAATTATGTAAATGTTTGTTTAAGCGTTAGGGTAGTTACTTTCTGCTTTGGTAAGTTATGTGTTGTATTTTGTTTAGACGGTATATTTTCCTTTTGTGTTTCGGTGGATGGCCACCAGAGGCGGCAGAGAGAGAGAGAGAGAGAGAGAGAGAGAGTGAAGGTTGGTGGCGTGGGTCCACCATTTTTTTTTTTTTTGTTTATGTTGGGGACCTTCGGAGCGTATCGGACGTGTGCGGACGTCTCGTGTTTTTGGGTCGGAGTAGAAGGCAAGATGGGCGATGGGCGATAATGTGGGGTGTAAGGCAGACTTTGCTGTATGGCGGTGGCCCTAGAGCTTAAATTTTTTTTGTTTATAAGTAACTGCCGAAGAGGTTTTGCTCGGATGGGGTTTCGTCAGTTATAACGGCATTATTGTTGAACTCTTCAAAGTCTTCGCTTTCACTCTCTCTGTAGCGTCGTTGGGGTTTTTGATCTGATATTGTAAAATGTGGTAAATTTTTCGTTTAACAGTACAGCTGGACTACTTTTGGACTTTTGTTTCAACTTAAACGCAGTTTGAACCATGTAACTAATGAGGAAAGAAAATTGTATCTAAATAAACTAATTCAGAGCTCAACGTTAAGTGTTATCTGTCTGCAACTATGGACTAGTTCCATTTCCAAATTCATACATCCTTTGAAGGATCCAGCATTAAACTGACCAGGGTGGTCTAATTTATGTCCTTTAGATAGGCTTATATTACGTGATAATGAAATGTTCAAATGGCTCGATTTTGACAATGTAAATACGGTATTATTAAAACACAAAATTGCAAGTCAGTTTCAAGTTCTATACATGTACAGAGTTTGATAAAATTCTTCAATATTATACTTCCGAATTCTCGGGTGACAAAAATGTTGAAAGGGCCGACGTTGTTAAAATATGAACACAGGGTAACACAATATAAAAGCAAAGTCACCTAAGTGCTAATTGTTTATTGAGTTTCAATACATTCTCCAAAATATTTATTTAGATATCTCATGTGATCAAAACATTTCAAATTGACACAATTTTAAAAAATACGGACTAGCATAACATAATATAGCTATAAAAGTAAAGTCACATAATTATGTAGCCTACTTGGTAATAAATAGCTTATATTTACACACACATACACACATATATATTTTTTTATTTACATGTGTGTGCATAAATCGAGTTTAATGAAATTCTTATCTCGTGGGTTTACAAATGTTCAAATGGCCACCGTATTCAAAATATATTCATAGCATGTGAACACAATGCATAAAAGTCAAGTCAGCTTATTATGTAAAAAAAAGTGCGTCGATATTGATGAAATTTTGACATATAGTTCTTAAGATACCTCGCGTATTCAAAAATGTTCAAATAGCCGTCATTGTAAAACTATACAAACGGTATGAACGAAATACGTACACATTATGACACTTTACTAAAAGTATAGGCTATGTTTACCGAGATTGATCGAATGCTGAAAAATGGTTCCTCTAGTATCTCGTGTGACCAAAAATATGCCGTTAATACGAGCACGTAACGAACAAAACTACTCATCGCTCTAAGTACTACATGTGTACCACATTTGATGAATTTCTGATATGTCTATTAAGATACTTAATTTATTCAAATGACCATCGATTCAAAATTATGATCACGGTATGACCAAAATACCTAAAATAAAAGTAAGGTTACTAAGTACTATATGTGTACCAAGTCTGATCAAATTCTGAAATACAGTTCCTTTACACATCTATGTAAAAGAATGTTTTCAAATGATCGTATTGTACACAAATTATAACACAACCTAAATAAAAATACAAAACAGACAAGCTGTTTTACAAAGTAGTAAGTACACATGTACGAAGTGTGATGATGACATTTGGAACAATTTAACCTCACATTAGTGTCATATTTGCAACAATATACACTATGTTTTGAACAACACCGACAAACTCCGGGACGTGATTCCATTTGAAAACATACGCAGAAACATTTTTTGTCCAAACTTAATACTTAGGGATTAATGAGGCTCTGAATACAACATTTTAAAATCGTATTTCCCCAAAATATCGGAAAGAAATTGGCACAAAAAAGCAATAATTTCAGCATTGCCTAATACCATTGGGCTCTTCATACCAACAGCAAATGCTGCTTGATACCTTCCACCTTTAAGAAAATAGCATACGGATATTTTACCAAAAGGATTATCGTACATTTGAAGATGGTTTATTATATAGTGAGACCTGTATAACATAAAACGTGTCCTCTTGTTGCAAATGTCTAGGACATAATGTTTATGCTGAAAACAATCTAGAAGATTCGCGCAGACATACATAGCCTAGAGCATAGGCAATTCTGAGCATCTCTTGTGCTCAGCGCACGTACGATGATGGACATTCCCTATAAAAAACATGTACAATAATGTTAAAGTCGCAGACTAGTTTGTTCCTGGCATTCTACGTAGGGCCTACATACCGTTGCAACCAGTTGTCAACGAAAATGGTGGGACTCGGGCAGTTATAACATAACTTAATTCTACTGTGTTGATCATCTGCGTGACATAATACTTGAAACAAAAATAATACTGAAGTGTCGGTATCAATGTTGTTTCTCTAAATCATTGCCGCTACATCCCCCCCCCCAAATCAAGGAATTTAATGTAATTGATTTTAATACACATATCGGATCCCCACATGATGCACTGATGAATGGGCCATGTTACGTCTTTTGAAATGTGGTAGATAATGACATTCCCATAATTTGGAACATGGGAGCGATTAAAAACACAAACACACTTCAGACAGGTTAGTCTTGTCGAAATAAACAGTTTTTACCAAACTCAACTTAAAAGTTCTTTCGTATGTAGCATGCATGCGTAACAGACAGAGTGTGTCGAGCTATGTACGCTACTTGCAATACACATGTAGTAGTTGTTGCGTGTGGAGTGATTGTGTGTGAGCCACATTTAGACAACAAAGTATCATGTGATAGTAATGCCGTACCACTGTACTGTACATAAGCATTGAAATTGAACGAACTGCTACGTTAGTTGATGCAAATGCACCAATAATACAGTTTATAGTGACAGATGGCATGTTAGAGATAATGGTATATCGCGAAAATGTTTTGTGTCAACATAGCCTTGAAAACACTGACACAACGGAGCTGTATACAGACCATTAACATGCATCAAATTTTAAAATAGCGGCATTCTTATTGGCTTAGTCAAATAGGGCAGTAGCTCCACGTACAAGGAAAAGCCAGTAATCTTTTGATAAGCTGAACGTATGTTGAAGCCTAGCAAATAGTCAAGTTTTCCCACGATAAACCATCATCTCTAGGCATGGTATAATGGCCTGGCTCAGGTGTAGCAAGAAAAAAGTTTCGAGAATCTGAGAAAACAAAATGTCCTTCGTTCCCACGGTCTGTTGCTGCACCGCATATGTTGTTGACTATGGAAGGCGGCTGAGCTGTTATCTGTGTAGACTATAGGAACTTATGAAAATTAACTAGCTTGAGTAAGGTTGGTTATCTCAGTCACGTAACCAGATTTTGTCGATTACCAGATTTTTATAATCCCGACAATGCTATCAAGGTTTTAAATGTACTGGCATGCAAAAAGCCTACATTACAGGTAACCTTACCTGGGGAAATATTCTAAACACCAAAAACTTGACATTTTGACTGAGCTATCCTATCCTCGCGAATTTTCTTGAGCTTCTCATGAGTGTCCCATGATCACTATCCGTGCATGCGGAGTAGTGATAAAATACAACGTGATAATATTCACACGGTATTGACATGAAGTATGGAGAAGCGCAGGAATGAAGGGGCGTGGGAATGGGAGATCCCCGAGAAAACCTCCGACAAGCGACATTATCCGACACCTTTCCCACATACGAAAATGCGGGGACCGACCCCGCCGGAGATCAAACTCGGATCACCGTCGTGAGAGGCGAGTGCTCTAGCCACTGCGCCAACCGCAGCTGCCATTACAAAAGATTGTCGATAAATACTCAACATCCCTACTTGATTTATGCTTGGTAGTTACGTTTGTAAATCTTAGTGAAATAATTTTCACTTTGTGTATATCACACACCCTGAATTTAATCTGCCTTCTGCTTTCTATACTTTAAATGTAAATCGTAAACTAAACATCGTGTATTTTAAAGCATTTACGCGTAGAGCAGTCAGTCGAGCCGAGGAAGTTGTTAGCAAGGCAAGTGTTCCGGTGATACAGACGTAGTAATGCAGTACAGTAGACGTAGTTGAGACGTCAATCGAGACAGTTGCTCGGGAGCATGCAGCCAATACAGTTGTTCGCGGGCTGTCATTCAGTAGAGTTATCAAAGGCTCGGTTGCACAAAAAATACTGTGATCCAAGATCCCATGACGTTAGATCACAATTGATCTGGGATTTATAGTAACAAACGTTGCACAAACGTATTCTGCAAGTTTTTGATCTGGGATCATGAGAACTGTGGTTCGACGATTTGTTACATCTGACAACATTGTACAGAAAATTGGCGTATAATGCCTATAGGTCAGAACAATAGTGACATCATTACTTCTTAAGAATAATTTCATACAGATTCGGAAATTATAAGTGGTTAGGTTGGCTAGCATTATTGATGTTGAGTTTGTAAATTAGAATGGTGCGTTTGTTGAGAGAATTACGCTTTTTGTTGAAGGCATGGACAATTTAAAGAGAAGTAATTTAGTGGAAGAAAGACTTCGCGTTCTCGAGGGAAAAAAATGACGGTGTTGTAATTGGCTTTCGTCGGTGGTGGCGGACTCGACACAATTAATGTAAGTGTTCCTGCCGATCAATAATATTGACAGCAACAGTTTTGCCTCGGTCTAGCTCAGCGGGTAAGTTAAAATAATAAAGTCAATATTGAGATGACAAGTTACTTGACACGGCGGCAAATGGCCCTCGCTCACCGTGAAACAGAAAAGACCAGGTCACTGATCCGCGATTCAGTCTAGTCACACAACTTCGCGCCGCAGGTGAATTATACAAACAATCGCCGCGTCCACAGCTTTGTCGCGATACTTCCGCGAGACGCGGCCCCAGCCCCGAGGACGGCAACACGTCCGTCTGCCTCGAGCCCTGAAATGCTTCTCCTCTGTCGAACAACGCGTCTCCACGCCAAGCCGGCTACATTGACCCCTAGTTCCCTTCGACCAATCAGAAGCCATGTTACATTTAAATTCCGATTTCCGACGGCTGAGAACTCAGGCCTTTGCGAGCATATCAAGTATTAGATTTATTAATCAAAATCACAAATTTACATGTTTGTTTACACCCTTCAATTTCTTTACTTTTAGCTAAATTTATGTTTAATTTACATTTCATATTCAATTGCCTGGTGGCAAACCGTTGTAAGCGTATTATTCCTGTCTCTTTCTAACATTCTCTCGCCCAGTGGGGCGTACAAGGCACTCTTCCCCTCAACAATTCGTCAACCCCATTGACAAATACATAGCCTGCTTTCTGCTTCCCGCAGCGTGACGAAACCCAATTTTCTACAGTCTCACCATCCTCTAGATGTAATATAATTTTTATACATTTTCTTTATTACTAACCTAACACTAATTTAAATAAAATATACAGCTTTCACAGAGTCTGGCACATTTTGAATCATCTCTGTAGTCCAATTATTACTCATTCTAGGTATGTACAATTACAGTCAATTATTCTGCTACAGTAAGTTTTTGTACAATTATCCGTACTGATTACAGCTACCACATACCAATAAAACATCTACATTTAAACAAAATTAATGGCTTCTTACACTATTATCGGTGACCAATTGCTCAATTCTATATACATAATTACACACTAGATACAGTGTCAAATTGGCATATTACAGTGTACACATCAAACAATAGGAATGGGCGTGGCCGTGGGATGAGTTATATTCCGCTATTAGTGCTGTAAACTATGTGAGGTGGACAGCAAAACAGTAACTGTACGTTCTGACAAACGAAAACTTACTAAAAATTTTTCGTCAACTCAAATCTGCGAATGCCGTAACCTAACTACCAACAATTCACATAAGTGCATAACACAATGTTTTTAGGGAATTATTTGTCAAGTTAACTTCTAATTTGTGATGCAAGGCTCTTTTATATTCATTATCATCGCTGAAGTACGTAAATTATCTTTAAATCAATTCACATACATTTCTAAATATCAACAAATATGGCTAACACAAATTCAGTGATGGCTATGATCTTGGATCATTTATAGAACCAAGAAACATCGACAGTTCAGGATCACGTTCATCAAGTGCTGATCTTGTTTTCTGCAACACTTTAGGACACTGATCATATTACCTTGCCAATGATCTTAGATCAATACCTGAACGTCCTTTGTGCAACCGGGCATAAGTAGACTTGGAACGGGCGGTCAGCGTTTACTCATGTGAGTGCCGTGCAGTGACACGTCACCCTTGTTGTACATTATGTGCGACTGTAGCCTTAATAAATGGGCGAGACAAGCGCGCCATAATTTCATCTGTTCTCGTTAACTGTGGCAGCCCTTCTACCGCCACCTTTAATGGCTCTATCTCGTGCGCGTTCATGTTACCGTACCGCGCTGCTTGACTTCTGTCGCCCACCTTCCGAGGTGCCTGGGACGAAGATAACGCGAACCTCCGCGCCGCGCGTCAACGTGTAGGTCTACAGTATGTCCATGATCCTCGTATCCACCTGGAGTTCCACATTAGCCTGGAGCACGACATCGCTTGAGTGAGGTGAGATGCTCTTTCCTGCTATTCTTTGCATGTTAGTCATCATGCCATCAACAGTAAACCTGGAAGGTCACGAGCTTAACCTGCAAGCAGTCCTGAATCACTTAGCGTCCCGACTAAAAGGCGTAGAGCGCGAAAATGTTTAACTTAGGAGACATGCAACCAGCACTCCTCGTAACGATAATAATTCAGATGTGTCTAGAATTGTTCCAACTGTGAGAAATTTCACTTTGTTGCCAACAAACCCAGTACATATTCAGTTGTAAGCCAGAAGATAATGTAAAGGTATTTTTAATCAAATTGAATAGGCTGCCAATGTCTGTACTTGGTTGGAAAACGATTTGTGCATTTGTTAAACTCAGACTCGCTGATGAAGCTTCAGATTTTGTTCTTGCTGATATGCTTGCCAGGAAGTTACATGCTATGAGGAACTAAAAACATATTTGGAACATTTTGGCAGAAAACACACGACTCGTTTTTACAGAGAACTGTTAAATCGTTTGAAAATTTAGGTCATGAATCTGTTGAACAGTTTGCTGACAGGTTTGCAAAATATTTTGAAGTTAAGTTAGGTGTTAAGAATGTATGGAACCAAGCTATTAAGCAGAAGTAGGCAAGTTTACACATATTCCCCATCCACAAACTTTTAAGAAGGCCCTTGGTCTGTTATAAATGTTGTCGAAGCAGACAAACGTCCTGGCAAAGAGCCGGAAAACACTGGTGCTGGTAAGTCCGTACTTGCCACAAAGCGAGTAGGGGAAGCATGTTACTTCTGCGACAAGGTTGGTCACAAGTTTAAGGATTGCCGCAAGAGGGCAAGAACATGTTTTGGTTGTGAACAGTCAGGACACATGGTACATGAGTGTCCTAACAGTGAGCAGAGGTACAATGAGCCAGATCCTCCTTCTAGCAAAGAAAGTAATTTAAACACTTAAAGGACTGGACTAGCCACGAGTCGCAGTCCCCAGTAAGGTGCATACCTATGACTGTGTCTGACAATGACTTAGATGCTTTAACAGTAGTTGTGCATTACAGAGGTAGACCACTGAAGTTGTTAATAGATACTGGCGCTCAAGTATCACTTATGAGGCATCATCTTGTTGGAGACTCAGCGTTGAAGAGTCTCGGGAAGTCCACATTTTGTATTTCAGATCTTTAGGCCATAAGTTAAAGAACTTGGGAGCAATGACTGTTACTGTATAGTTAGGTTAAATAGCCTATGAGGTGTACAGGTCGTCTAGAATAACTGTAAATGTTATGGTCGCATAATTGGGTTGGATTTTCTGGCACACCACCGAGTAGCTATAGATGTAGCCAAACATAGTCTGTTTTTGAGAAAGGAAAATGTACTACCTAGATCAGAGCTCTGATAGACAGACAGTACAAGCGAAGGACTGTTGCATGGGATTGATTAAATCAGCATTTCCACAGAAAGTTGCTCAGTCCCCAATACATTTAGTAGTTGCCGAGAAAATACCTCCAGGTATGGTACAAGAAAAATTGTCCGTGTTATGGTCCCTCTCCCAGATGTTCTTGAGAATGATAACTGTACTGTTTTAATAGAATCTGTTCGTGACTGCGATATTTTGAATAATCAGTTTTGCTATGTAGCCAGAAGTATTACTACAGTTATGTCTCGTGAAGGAAAAGTAGAAGCACTAGTAAACATGGTAAACATGAGTCGAGTTGAGGTAGAAATTCCTCGAGGTACCCAGGTAGCAGTGTTAGAACTGCTAGATAAAGGAAACCTCCTTTCTTGTTCATGTGATGCAAATGAGTCAGTCGTGGGTGATATCATTTATCAGTCAGAATGCTTGAAAGACATGAAGTTATGTGGTCGAGTTAGTACACAAGAATATGAGATAGATTTTTCCAGTAAGATATGTCATATATGTCAAACGAAGATAAACAATTGATAGAGTCAGTGTTACAAGAGTGCCAGCATGTTTTAGAGGAAGAAAGAATTTACCATTCATGCCTTTGGTACAGCATTATATATATATACATACATGTATACAGGATGTTTATATATATTTACAGGAAGTTCCGGGAGTAGACGCCAATACAGAGTGGGTGATAAAGGGGCCCAAGACCTACCAAATAAACCAAACTTGTGTAGTTCGATTCGCAACCGTCTAAAAGTTATGAATTTTTAAAGAAAATTTGACTGTAATTAGTGTCGTCACATTTGAAAATACATTTCACGTCACTCAGAGTACAGCTTCGTGGTGTAAAAAAATCACATTCACAAAAGTTGTGTTTGTCCGGAAAGATGCCTCCAGTTTGCACGAGGAAAAAATATATTAATGGGTCACATAAATGATCACCTGCCATTGGAAAAACTACCCCATAGTATTATCAATTAATGAGTAAAATGTAATATTTTAAATTAACAAACGTTGATGCAGTAAATGTGGAAACATAACGTAACACAGCAGATTCACACAATTTAAAAATCAGCAATAAGTTTGAAATAAGTATGTGCGTAAATAATTAGATGTAACTTTATTGAAATATTGAATGTAATATGTTTAATTTAGGACGATAAAATGAAATTTTATTAATAAAAGTGGTAATAGTCAGTCATTTCACTAAACAAAATTGATATTATCGAAATAGAAAGTTAAGATAAATTATTACACCACCAGATACCCCTACATAGTTGCTGTTTCATATTCGCAGTGGCCGCGGTTATTTAGAGGTCAGTGCGCTCGCTTCCCATCATAGCGAACTGGGTGTAATTCCTGAATAGCCTCACAAATATATTCTCTGCATTTTATTAACAATACCATATCTTTGCATACATAATATTTGTTAATATGCGGTACATCTAGGGTGTACAATCACCAACATGTCTTGCAGCTGATCATACGACACCCTAAGATAGTCCGTGAGCCAATGGTGAAGGTGAGTACCAAAAAGGCGGAGTAAGTCCAACCAGGATTTTTAACTAACTATATGTATGTAGTGTTAGAAACTGTGTGATGGACGCTTTGAATGTGTAGCTAAATATTATTTTGAGCTTGATTTTTGAAACACTGCTGAAGGTTTACAACACAATTTACATTAGACACAAAATAAGCTGTAGAATAAAAACTAAGAATCGGAGGTAAAAATACTTCGGCACGAAAGTTAATCAGAATGATATTCGACATACAAAAGTTTAGATTAGAATTACTAAAACAAAATATTACACAAAATATGAAGATTTTTGTATTAAAAAATTTCACAAACCTGCATGTCTGGCATTTTCTGAAAGGATGATAAAATTTAAATTACTCATCTTCTTCACTATCACTCTCACAAAGATTTTCTTCATCTCCGTTATCTTCTTGTTCCATATTTGCGCACGTTAAAAGTTTACAAGCAGAAGTGCACTTGAGTCCATTAAGTATACACGAACATCGAGCTGGATGGCAAGTTCTTGCACACTTGCAGGATAGCAGTGTGAGTACAGCATCAGGAGC
>PNEQ01094652.1:0-29096 GCA_003012365.1 Medauroidea extradentata
ACTACGTGTGTAGTCATTTGTTATTTGGCGAGCACTACCACTCTCTTTCGAGGTTACAACAACACTGACGTCTAGAGAGCACCTATCTGGACAGCTACTAATGGGGGCAGCTGCGTGCGACTATTTGTGTTGGACTTAGTGGCGCCGAAATTTTACTGGACTACGTACGTAGTCCACGCGCCTAACGGAGGGTTAAGAGACTTTTGAAAGTAAATCACAGGCGTCATATTTTGTTACAGAATACAAATTACAATCGTAAAGATAGTTATCGACCAACTGTCTTTGTGTAAAGATCGCGCAAGGGGCTAAACAGTTGCAGAATAGGTCACCAGGTATTGTTTTATGTATGTTACGTCAAGTAAATGTAGAATCATGTTTGGAATATTCGGTATTTTAAACTGCACCTATAGTATGCAGGTCAGGACAGTAGTAGTAAGAAAAGTAAATTATCTGTGGAGTGCAAGAGGGGACTAACTACAGTGATGTGTCCCTACATTCTGCACATAAAATGTCAACGGACAACATTTTGCCACTAACATTTTCGTCTCCAATTTAGCCCAGGATTCGCGTGGTGTGCTTAGTAGGCGTTTGGAATTTCCGTTTATAGTGTCTAGAAACATACTATTCTCAGAATAAAAAAGAAACAAAAATAATATAATAAAAACGTGAGGCGACACCCCAGGGGGCCGATTAAATATTTCCACCTGCTTTTTGCACCGACGCAGCGCAACGCAATTGCAGAGCAAGTTAAATGCGTCTTCTATGGTATTACGTGTGAGTATAATTCCAATACAACGCAAGCAGACGCAACGCAGGTGCAAATTTTGCGTTGCACCCATAAAAGAAGATATTTAATCGCCCCCCGGAGGTGCAGCGACATCGAAGGGATGCTGGAGTGGAGGAGCGCTACGCAGTTGGCCGTGGTTGCTGACGAGGTGGTGGTGGTGGCAGTGTGGTTAGCTGGTTGTGTAGTCTTGCCACAACCACTATCTGCACTGCCTCCTCCACCACGTCAACCCAGCCAGCAGGAGTCGCCGTCAACAAGAGGACGTCGTCAGCCGCTGAAGAGATCTTCCTGTCTGCCTGATGTCCTAGCTGCACGACTGCGCTCGCTGGCAGACTGTTCCAAGGCATGCAATGTTAGCTCCGGCTATACACTTTGATCACGTGGGACTCAATGTTCCAGCCTGTCATATCCAGTAAGCATGTGTTGTGCAGACCGAGGTATGTTATTGGGCAATACGTTCCTTGCATCTTGTACGCTACAGGAAGAAGACTGTATAGTCTATGCCACATAAAGTTTCTGGATTTTGACATTTCTCTTCTGAGAAAAGTGTTTGTAAATAGATTTGTAAAGGCCTGGTTTATCCAGGAAGTTGGGAGGGATTAAAGATAAACACAATAGAACTGCCAAGCTTCTTTCTCAGAAGAGAAATGTCACAATCTGGAATACATGGAATAGACTATACCTGCTCCTAAAAGTATAAAGGTCCCATGGACAACTCAGTGTTGAGTATAGTCATTGCCAGGGATGACGGTGTATCGCGGGGAAATTTACTGTTCACTGGGTTTCAACGTACGTTCAGCTTATGAAAAGGTAACTGGCATATCCGTGTACGTGGAGCTGTTACCCTATTTGACTGAGCCTATAAGAATCCGGCTATTGTAATGTTTAATGTCTGTTATTGGTCTGCTGACAGCTACGTTGTCAGACTGCATCACCCAATCATACAGGTTGCAAGAAACTACCGTGTATTCAAGGGTATGTTGGCACAAAACGTTTTCGCAATATACCATCATTAGAGGTACGTAAATTTCGCGGATTCATCTGGCGGCAGCCTAGACTTGTCAGTCCTATACACCCACTGGCCACAATCGATTATCTGTTGGCTTAGTTATAACCGTACAAGCCGGTAGCAAGCGATAGCACTTCGCATTATTTCCTTACTTATTTACTACTGGCTTGCAGTAGTCAAACGCGTTTCGTAACAGCCGCCAGCAAGTCACAGACATGACAATGAAGTATACATAATTGGCGTTCAACCTGACCTGGAATGTATCTGCGAAATTTACGTACCTCTAACCATCATCTCTAGTCATTGCTTATAACTGCATGCCTTGGAACATAATAGAATAACAATTGACAGTGAAAATCCGCCCCGTGTCCCCGCCTGCTGGCAGGGTCACATTGAGTACGAGAGAAGGTCGGTGTGAAGGTTGGGCACGACTAGCGAGACATACCTGTCGCCCGTCCATCCCGATGAGTGGATGAGGTGAGGGTGTGATGTGTGTGGAGCAGTAACGGAGTAAGAAAGACGGGAGAAATGGGAGTTCCCTGAGAAAACCCGCCGGCCAACGTCCACCTCGTTTCCCACGCGAGAGAAATCCGTGCCCTAACCCGCTGGGGATCAAGCCCCCCTCCAAGATTCATTATTAAGAAATTTTTTTTTCTTAGACGTTAACTTTTTAAGTACGGAACAACTTTCGGTTTTACTAAGGTCGAAGCAATATTAAAATGTAGCGAGAAATTATGAATTATCTGAAATGGGAAATTTAACTAGGGTATCAAAAGTTGTCACTTTATCCTTAATCAGAATCGTCTGTAGAGGCACTGAAAAGCCGTGTGAAAGTTGTACATAACACAGAAGGTTTTACATCGGCATTGGCTAGCGTTTATTTGAACCACTGTCACTCTGTTTAACGTGCCCAGCTTTACACTTAATCACAGAATAGTTAAGAATACAGAACTGAAATAGCTAGCACGTCACAAAAAAAAAATTCTACTTCTCCCAAAAAAAATCCCTACGACAGCCTACAGATGTCCCTCAATCCCTTTTCATGCCAAAAATACGTACAGAGGGATTTGTCGATCAACCTGGCAACACTGTTGCGGTGCAGCTCGTGGCGAGCACTGTACGAGCAGCGGCACAAGCGCTAGGAGTCGGCTGGCTTGACCAGTGCTGTACGTAGTCAGCATCAGGCGGAAGGCGACAGAGCAGAGCGTGTCCGTAGATACCGCACGGCCGTATTGGCTGGGTGGTGGGGTGGGGGAGGCCTGACGGCAAGGTGAACTACACACTCGCCGAGGTCAGTGCGACAGAGGCGGCAGGGCCCGAAACTTAAACCCCTCCCCACCCCCTTGTCTTTTTACTCTGCCTCCAAAATCTCGAGCTTTCTTGAGCTGGTTCGTCGACCTCGCATCACTCTCACGGGCCAATCACACTGAGCGGTAATATTAAGGGCGTTCAAGTGGAGAAATATCGTTATTATATATGATATTGTGTTAGTTTTGCAGACGTTTCTTGCGAGTATGTTTTGCTTTTACACAAAGAAAATAGATAGCCCAGCCAGTTTTCCCATGATGACATTTAAAAGTCAAAATTTCCGTTCTTTTTGCTTCAAGCACATAACTAAAAGGTAATGGACTGAAACAATTTACATTGAAACTTCATGTCACGTGATATTGCTTGACATGATTTATAAACCCATTACAAGATATATTTGTATTTTTAAAAATTTCTAAAAGTAGCAAAAATAGTTTTTAATATTATATATTACAGCAAAAGTGATGGTCTGAAGCTTCAGATTTGTGTGTTATGGTAATGTTATGGTGAATACTGGTACAGATATATACTTATATATATATATGTGTGTGTGTGTGTGTGTGATTATGTGTGTGTGTACCTCGGAGGCATGAGACGTTGTCCATTTCTCTCAAAATGCACGTTTTACCATAAATATTAACCAAAATTTTAAGTACTTTCTGGTGCCATACAGCACAAAGTCTGTGTTATGTCAAACACCCAAATTTTTGGGTATTAAGTAGCTGAATTCACTAGTGAATCACACTCTTCAAACGGCTCACCAGAAAAATTATTATCGTGACATAGTGTATTATGCCTCCGAGGTGTGAGTATGTGTTTATGTATGTGTTTTTCTCTGCATTTTTGTTGGTCGTAAAAAGTGTGAAACCTTTGTTGCTGTCGTCATTTAATAATAATTTACAAGTTGTTTAGCTTACTTAATGTCCACCGTGTGGTAACCATGAATTGCATCCAGTTCGACAACTGTGATCGGAAACAAGGGTTCTGCTTACTAAGATAACAGCCAAGGTATTTAAATGGCAAATTACTATTTAAAACAAAATACTATTCAGTATTTCAATCCTAGACAAAATTGTTTCAAGCAATAACGTATTTATTTATTTTATTTATTTTTCAAATGGCGAAGTTAAGGCATGTACCATTCTCTTACACTTAACCTTTTTTTTTTTTACAGATGCACAAAATACAATTACATATACATAGAACTGCCAAAACTAAGAAAAAAATAAATAAAAACTAATGACGACTAGCATGACAATACAACAGACCACTTCACATATTCGTGTGAAGTAGCGACTAATAAACACTCGTACAGAGTTTATGATTTTTCAAAAATATTCCCAACACAAAGTCCTAACTCGTTATGTAGATATGCAAAAATTTACGTATGCACAAAACAAAAAAATGTTAAAAATTAAAATTGATTAATTTATGTGACAAGCAAGACAACAACAATGTAGCACTTCACAAAAATGTCAATCAAATAGTAGCTTAAAATTTAAGTGTCGCAAAAAAAAAACATTAAAAATGTAAATTGTTAATGCAAATATTCCGTTCGAGATATTTATTCAGTATTAAATTCAAAAAAGTAACGCTGTTTCTCAGTGTGGCAGTATTGCTCAAGACATACGAACACGTTTTCGTTTTGTTCGAACGATTTTTTTTTTTTTTTGTGTTTGATCTGTTAAGAAATAATTTCTTCAGTAGTAGCAGTTTAAGGTGGCCGCCTGCCCCGGCCGTCAAGCTGAGTGCAGAGCTTTGGCCGTTGCAAGATCATTCCAAAACTGCTCAGCGTGTGGAAGTTTTCTCTTCTTAGAAATAGCATCCAAAGAACTTGCACACGTGTATACCAGAGATGAAAGAATAGTACAGATGGAGCATTAGCAGCCTATACTGAGGCCAAGCCCACTTTTTTTATTCAAGAAGCAATATGGCGGAGTGCAATCAGCTGTTCCTGTATGTTTATTGAGAAATGAGGTTATGGTTGGCCAAACCACAACCGCATTATAGACGATGCTATGATAACGAACAGCATTTTTCATGTACCAATATGGCGGATGGGCTCCTCCCCCTTCCGTCTCAAGACCTCATACCCCTCGCCCAAGATGTGCGTTATGCTCAATCTGTGTGTTTCTCTAATATCCGGTGTATACTCGTTTTGTGTCCTCCATGTTATCTCTAGACCACGGTGGTAGAAGAACAGGTCTGGACACTCGCCTTGAAACTTGACCCCCTTGTTTTTTGGCTGCAGTTCACCAAGTTACAGAGAATATTGTGTTTTATTGGCGCTGCAGTTAGGGCGGTCGAACTCAAACTCCGCCCACTTCCTCCCCATTAAGATAAACAATTTATCAAAACGTATTTTTTTTTATCAATTTATGAAATACTTCCTTCGTTCACAAATTTAAGAAAAGGCTCCAGCAATCTTTATTTACTTTATAAATTTAACAATGGAAAAAATTGGACGGATTTTGAGTCCGACCGCCCGGAAAACAGCGTCAAAAAGTAAGACATTCTCGGTAACTTGACGAACTACAGCCAAACAACAAGGGGGTCAAGCAAAATAAATTTATAGATAGGCGAGTGTCCAGACCTGTTCTTCTACGACCGTGCTCTAGAGTTTATTCTTACGCTACCGAAAATAGCGGAAATAAGTGTTTTATTTTTATTTTTATTTTTATTATTTTTATAGGTAAGAAAATCTTGGCGCAGAATCTTTTCATTGGGTATAGGCGTATACAGTAACCTTTATTTCTAATATTACCTCATATAAAAATAATCGGGTCACTACTTAAATGTCTTGTAGTGGAGAGTTGTCGGCGAGAAGAGACTAGAGTAAGGTTAATTCTACTACAGGTTAAAAAGATCAATGTTAAAAGTTTGGCACAGGGGATATTTCTGTCGCTTGAGCGCTTGTATCGGCAAGGGGTGTAAACTGACCAATCACAGAGCTTTCCTGAATTTTAAGTTACATTTAGTTGACAATTTAAAAACGCGAAATTGGTTTCTTTAAATTTAAAAATAAATTAAATGGCTTCCTGTCATTTCCAAGCCTATTTAAATTTAATTTTACTACAGTTTCGTACTTTTCTGGTTCCTTAGCGATAGAAACGAAAATGTTCCCTGTGCCAAACTCGCCCATAAGAAAACACATTTTCTTTCTAACCTGTAGTAGAATTAACCTAGGCTAGGGTAACATTTTTTAATGCTAACGGAGGACCTGAAAAGGGCGTAAACTCGTGCAACGTTCTTTAAAAATATTTTCTTAAGGCCTCGCTCTTTAGTTTACAGTGGTTTCGAAAATAATTTTTTTAACGCAAATTAATACATATATCAAAAATGCATTCTTACAGTTTTAACACTTATAGATCATCGTTTGTATATGAATTTTTCTGTTGCAATACACCATACAAAATTTTATATTTTTGCGCCTGAAGTAGCAAATATTTTGTTGTCAAAATAAGCCAAAATGAAGCAAAATAATTTTTTCTAGCAAACGGTACATTATTTTTAAAAAAAATCTGGCAAAATTGTGTATCGTATGACTGTAAATTGATGATTGTAAATTTTTTCAAAGCATTTGGTTAAAAAATATTCAAGTTATTTGAAATGGTTTGAAATAAATGAAAGATCATTGCTTTAAGGGGGAGTGTTAGAAAGTTTCTTGTATTTTTTCAGTTTTCGTGCCATAACATTTATTCAAGCTGTATAGTCAAAATCACGGTCGTAGAAGAACAGGTCTGGACACTCGCTAGGATAGTTGTTGTTTGACTGTAGTTCACTAAGTTACCGAGAATATCATGTTTTATTGGCGCTTCGGTTAGGGCGGTCGGACTAAACTCCGCCCACTTTCTTTCCGCTAAGATAAACAATTTATCAAAACGTATTTTTTTTATCAATTTATGAAATACTTTCATTGCTCACAAATTTAAGAAAAGGCTCCAGCAATCTTTATTTACTTTATAAATTTAACAATGGAAAAAAGTGGACGGAGTTAGTCTGACCGCCCTGAAAACAGCGCCAAAAAGTACGACATTCTCGGTAACTTGACGAACTACAGCCAAACAACAAGAGGGTCAAGCAAAATACATTGTTGATAGGCGAGTGTCCAGACCTGTTCTTCTACGACCGTGGTCAAAATTATCTCTTTGCCAATACGTAGGATATTCTTGATAAACTACTTGACATAAATAACGATGGAATCTTTCATTACTTTGTGTTGCAGAACCATTGCAAGGAAATTATAGGCAACTATCAAGAATGGTTACAAGTCCGATATAAGATGTCTAAAATACATCACAAATATCTTCTATGCCTCAACATTGTCACATTTACCAAAAATATTTTAAAACAGAAGTTATTGCATAACATCTGTAAGTAAAATTTAGCATCTATAGCTCTCCCCCTTAAGCAGACGTCACTGACGTTCGCTAAGAAGTTTATGAATAAACATGTATCGGCTGAGCTCTAACCTCTAACCACCGCTCGGTAACTTGCATAGGCGACCCCCTTAAGTTGGATTCGCAACCAATACTTGGTGTCCGTACTTCTGTGCATGCGAGCATTCATATCGCATAGTGCGTGTACGTATGCTGAGTGGTGGTCGCATAGTCGTGCGTACAAGGGGTGCGACTGTACCCCGAGTTGCGCTTGTTTAATAAAATAGATTAAATAAATTGTTTTTGTAACGTTAAACAGTACTTTGTCGTTTTTAGATTCCAAACTGTTCGTGTGAATGTTTTTGTGGTTTATTAGACTAATGTGTTTCAAGAACCAACAAAACTTCATTAAAGTATAAATACATGTAGAAACAGGAGCCTTAAAGGTACCCCTGACATTTCTTAATGCACACAAGTATTTTCCCTTTTAAGGCATACTTATTGGAAACGCCTTAATAGAATTAATTTGGAACCAAAAAATTCAAATTTCCCCCCTTAAACTTTGTTAGACCTGGTGCACGAGCTGTACTAGCGTGGTATGTAAAGCATGTTTCCATGCGTAACTGTTAAATGTAGTTCCATTGCGTTTATCTACGATAAGAAGACACTACCAACCGTGTGTCTATATTTTTCAAAATACCGTTCGCTTATTTTAAAAAAATTTACTGTTTCTCAAAAGTGGTTAAAATGGCTTTTTGGCATCGCTGTCGCAGGAAAAAATTGCCAGCCGTAATCGTGAAATAAAATGACTTAAGACCTGCGTTCGCCTTCTCCGCTTCCGTGCCTCAAACGAAAAAATAAAGCTATGGTCCAAGTAAGAACTTAAGTGGTAATTCAATCGTAATATTGTTTTTCAAATCCTTCCATTTTTTTAAAGTAGCCTATCGTGTTATTCTTCAGTACTTGGATTTCAAGAAAAATGAGGTAGATATGTCTTTAAATGCTTTCTGAAAACCCTGTAAAAGGTTTATTGAAGTATGGGGACCTGAATTCCAAACCATACTAACTCCAAAATTGTAGAAATAGCAAAAAAAAATTGCTTTACTGTGTGCATTTATTTCTTTTTGAAATATGATACTAACCGGAGTAAAAAATATTATATTTTAATTAGTAACATATGTAAGATATAAATCCACACGAAAAATTTATTACTTTGTATTGCTATTTCATAAATTTTGGAGTTAGCATGGTTTCGAATTCAGGTTCGCATTTGTAAAAAATTTAAATGTTTTGATGGTAAGACTTATTTTCGGGTTATTTAGGTAACATGCGTTTTATCGCAAATATATAAATCAATATTTCTGTTTGGAGTAAAGATTCCTAACTGTTTTTCAATTGCCGTTACTTCAACTTCAGGTTTGTATTGTGTGTTGACGAAAAGTAACGGACACGTGAAGTTAAATGCTGAAGATAAATTGTGTCTAGGCGTATATGCGTTTGGTTGGTGATGTGAAGCTGGTCTTTGCACAGGTGTAGTCCCGGAAGGCGTCCCAGGTATGTCGCCCGCTGTGGTGTTGAAGAGGGGGAGGGGGATTGGCTGGTGCCAGAGGTACTCTGTGCGCCCTGCGGTGTTATATATAGGGGGAGCTGGTACAGTCGCGTTCTACAAAACCAGGGGCTCTCGGGGAAACTCGGGAGTTCCTTACATTCTATCTGTCGGCTTGCCGCCGGGTAGAATATGGCTATTGGAAGGACAGCAGGGCGGGACGGGTTAGCCGACCCCAACCCTGACTTTACTAATGATAACCTATTGGGAGGACAAGAATCCCCACAGGGATTTGTACTTCCACCGCGCTGAGCTTCGGCAGTGATGATTATCCGGCGGCGAGTCGCGTTCTATCCACTGTGGAGCCCTGACACTTGCCCGTCCTCTTGAGTGAACACATTCATACAATAAACTTAAAGAATAAGTAGCCTACACTTCAAACCACCCGCCTACTGGCCGTGTGTTAGCGGGAGTGAATCTATATTCACATCATCACGTAGCGTACGTACGTGTAAAGCCGGATTCACAACCACACTTAACGTACGTACTAATACGCACGTACCTACGTTAAATATTAAATATTGGATTCACAACAAAACGTTATAATCTGCACATGCGCGGAAAATGTTTATTTAATTACAAAATGTCGGTAATAGATGATCGTAATTTATTTTTATTTTTCTTGGCGAATCAAATAATTTATGATCACAAGATAAATAATTTCTCAATATAAATTAATATTTAATTGAATCTTACTGGTTCACGTGCTGCGTTCACGACCACCACTTAGCGTACGTACGTACGAAGTAGGAAGTTATCGACTCTGCTACGTACGTACGTACGCACGCACGCTACGCGAGGATGTGAATGCTAGCATGTACAATCGGTGTTTCTACTTTTACACGTACGTGCGTACGTTAAGTGGTGGTTGTGAATCCAGCTTTAAAGTAGAAACACTTCGATTGCATGCTAGCATTCACATCCTCGCATAGCAGGCGTACTTACGTAATAGAAATGGTTAACTTTCTACTTCGTACGTATGCTAAGTGGTTGTTGTGAATGCAGGATGTGCAAACGCAAGACTCAGTTAAATATTAATTATCTTTTCATAAATTATTAAATTCGTTTAAAAATAAAATAATAAAGCAAGAACTACTGCCGACATTTTGTTACGACGTACACAATTTCCGCGCATGTCTAGATTAAATGTTGTCGTGAATCCAATCTCTAATACTTAACGTACGTGCGTATGTTCGTACGTACGTTACGTGTGGTTGTGAACACGCCTTAAGGGCGTTGGACCCGTAAAATTTAATTTTTTTATATTTGTGCCAAACACCGTTCAACTTTTGCACATCAGATAACACGTCATTTCCCCAAATAAAAAAAATTAGGCCCCATAGTTTTTGCAAAATCAGTCATCAAAGTCACGAAATGGTCATTACGGTGCAGCCAAAATCAAAAAAAGTAATTATCTAATGAATTTAAAATTACGGGAACTGAAAGTCAGTGTATCAATGCATTTCATGACATGTTTGACAAAAGTTAGTTTTGAATATTTCGGTAGTAGCCGAAAGTCAAAGTTACGCAAGAATTTACTCATTTTCATCAATTTTTAAAAAATACAAAAATATATCGCTTCGTGTTTACAAAAGTAAGTAGTTCACATCATTAAGTATCGATATGAATTATCTTGTTTCTGCAAGTTAATTATTTTTTATTATTTTGGCTACACCGTTACTGCCATTTTGTGACTTTGATAATGCTAAAACTATGGGCCCTAATTTTTTTTTGTTCGGGGAAATGACATGTTATCTGATGTGTAAAAGTTGAACAGTGTTTGGCACAAATATAAAATTTTTAATTTAACGGGTCCTTAAGGCCTCGCTCTTTAGTTTTGCAGTGTTTTCGAAAATATTATTTTTAACGCAAATAATACATATATTAAAAAAAATTCATTCTGGTGGTTTTAACACATATATCTTCGTTTGTATCTGAATTTTTCTGTTGCAATATACTAAACGGATTTTTAGATTTTTGCCCATGAAATATCACATTTTTCGTCAAAAGAAGCCAAAATTAAGCAAAATATTTTTTTTCTAGCTAACGGTACATTATTTTAAAAAACGCTCTGGCAACATTGTGTAGAGTATGACTGTACAGTCTCAAAACTTTATTCAAAGTATTTGGTTAAACAATACTTTAGTTATTTGCAATTGTTTGAAATAAATGAAAGATCATAGCCTTAAGGGCGCGCGGTATGCAGCAATTTTTATCACCATAATTTTATTTTTTATTTGTACCAAATTTTTTTTTCTTATTTTAGACACAAAATGTTACTAAATTTAGCTCTTATAAAATGTTTTTATCTCTCATAGTTTTCGCGTAATGACTTGTTTACGTCAAAATTTGCATGTTTCCGTTTTAAGGCGTCTGCCTACCTCAGAGATCCGGCGGCAGCAAGGATAGGGCGTTACAGGTTAAAGTATATTCCTAAATATCTCGGTCTCTTTCAAACCTACATGTATGCCACCATTGACATTTTTATTCAGTACGATACGGCCCCCACTGCTACGGAATCTTTTAGCAAGTTATATCAATACCCTGAAAACTATGAGCAAATAAGTGTTTTCATGCCGATTAAACACTCGAAACCCTGTATTCATAAAATTCTTTTCACATTTTCGTTTACATCGCAGTATTCTCCTCTTATCAATGCAGAAAATGGTTTTCATCCGAAAGCGATAGGTGACAGAGCTACACGGAATTTAGTTTATATTTAAAACCCTATCCTTGCTCCCGCCGCGCTCCGAGGTAGGCAGAAGCCTTAAGGACTACACTAAAACCAACTGACATAGACTATACTGAAAAAATTCGTAGTGGATAAAGACGTCGCTGGCTAAAATGTCACTTTCATAAAATCAAAGAATAAAAACTTTTTGTATTTAAATAAAAATGCTGAAATTTAAAATAAAAATGTGAAAAATTCATTTTTTTTAATACAAAAATATTTTATTTTGTTGTTTAACATAGCTGAATTTGTAGCCTACAACATCGGCGCCGAGAGCGATGTTGACCGGCTCATCTGGGGCCTCATTATGTAACTTCTCGTCAGTAACGTCAGTCATCTGTTACTGAGTTTTGATAGCGTCAGCGATACAGATAGTCACGCTTGACTGTCTTTCAGTGGTATTCTTTTAACCATTTTTGTATCGTTGTTTAACAGCTTTGATATAGCTTTGGCAACGTTGTAGGTACCTTTCCGAAACCATGAAAATCGTACCGTATTTCTGGCCATTAGTAGTTACACGCGGCCACACGATTTACATCTTGCTCACGGTCGTAGAAGAACAGATCCGGACACTCGCCTGGAAACTTGACCCCCTTGTTGTTTGGCTGTAGTTCACCAAGTTACCGAGAATATTGTGTTTTATTGGCGCTTCAGTTAGGACGGTCGGACTAAACTCCGCCCACTTCCTTTCCGCTATGATAAACAATTTATCAAAACGTATTTTTTATCAATTTATGAAATACTTTCTTCGCTCACAAATTTAAGAAAAGGTTCCAACAACCTTTATTTACTTTATAAATTTAACAATAAAAAAAGTGAGCGGAGTTTGAGTCCGACCGCCCTAACTGAAGTGCCAATAAAACACAATATTCTCGGTAACTTTGTGAACTACAGCCAAACAACAAGGGGTTCAAGCAAAATACATTGTTAGATAGGCGAGTGTCCAGACCTGTTCTTCTACGACCGTGGTATTGCTGTGCGGCAACGTGAAAGTGTTTTTAGGTTAAAGGTTGGGTAATGGATCAACTTTGTGAAATGGAGGCAGAAGCTACGAAGTTTCGTTCTGAAAGAACGACTGTTGGGCAGTACGAAATAATGTTAAATTTCATGAGAGAAAATAAGGAATTTTTCAGAGGTAAATTTTGATACCGAAATGTTTTTATGTTTCGTGTATGAACAATCGCCTGAATTGATCTTCATCCATTTCTGTGAACGGATTTAGGGTATCACGTATTTGCCTCCACATCAATCGCATTTGTCGACGCTTTTCCTTATTTTCGAGCTCATCTTAGAAATCTAACCTTCGCAATGCCGCCGCCATGTTTACAATTTCACGCACACAATCCCGCCAACACCACCTCCCTAGTTGCTGTTACATAAAGTCGCTCACGAATCGTTTGAACGTCAGCCACGGCGCCATGAAGAGTTACGAAACTAAGTCGTATTCTGTAACGATAGTCACGTGGTGACTGTCTCTACGTAAGGAACGTATGTGAACACAAAACAGTTACAGGATAAGCGCCCTGGTTCGCTATCACCTCTGCCGCTAGACACTGGAACGGCGTGCAGTGGTATCGTCAGCCCCATCATTTTATTGGTGGAAAGTTTTAAGTGAATTCCATTGCATGTTTCTAGAGTACTTTCACATGCATACCGTGAGTAGTTTGCCCGATATAACGGGTTGGAAAAAAATCTCTCTTTAGCCATTTTGAGTTGCTCCGAATTGATTGTCCTGATTGGTGTGACACTTTGAAACCACATTTCCTTGTATTTTCTTATCGTACATTGACACAATTGGCACATGTGTAGAGATGATGGTATATCGCGGGAAAACTTGACTATTTGCTAGACTTCAACATACGCTCAGCTTATGAAAAGATAACTGGCTTTCGCTTGTACGTGGAGCTGTTGCCCCAATTTGATTAAGCCAATAAGAAGCCTGCTATTGTAATATTTGATGCCTGTTATTGGTCTGCAGACAGCTACGGTGTGTCAGTGGTTTCAAGGCTATGTGGGTGCAAAAAATTTTCGCGATATACCAACATCTCTACACATGTGGTATAGTTTCGCAACGTGTTTTAAGCGCTTGGTAGGCGGAGTTCTTAAGGTGGCCGTCTGGGTCCGCGACTAAATGTGATACAGACGTCCGGCTCTTACCGCTTTATACGAAAAGAATTAATGAAATCGTAGATTTCTCTTCGTACGAATAGAAAAGAAGCATCATTTTAGCCGTGTATACCAATATTAAGCCCTTAATGAGGTTATGAATACATTATTTCGACCTATGAAAAGTGCCAAAATGGCCAGTTTGGCACTTGATTTTAACATAGTTGAAACACCTGCGTGGGGTTCTAACGGGTATAGGCGGGTGGCTAGAACTTTGGTCTGTAAAATTAAACTATAAAATAACAGGGTCGTCGCTTTAAATTTTTTGACGCATGCTTTCTCCCGCACGTCTGCACGCCGCTGTGCTGTTGCCGTAAGGTGCCGCCCTCTTGTCGCTTAGGCGCGGCTGAGACGAAGGAAACACGGTAGAGAAGAGGACGCGAAGGCTCGGGTTGATGCGTGGCAAGCGGGAAGAGGAGGAGTAAGACAGCCAGTGAGGGAGGGAGAAAAAGTGTCTTGTCTACCTCAGCCCTGCTTGACCTGCCTAGTCGAGTGGTGGGGAAACATTTTGAAGCGTGCCTCATACACACCCCGTGTGCATTCTTTTCTAAATACATTCCATTGTATTTTTTAAACCAGTGATTGTAAACCATCAACCGCTTCATCAGACTGTCGCAATATTTCTCCACTGCCACAAAATTACCAGAATTATTTCTTTGGCCAATGAATGTACAGTTTCTGGAAGAAGAATTTTTGTTGCAGCCTGTTTGTTCAGTGAAATTAAACGCATGGGTCATCATGTTGGTATGTTTGAATGTTCGTTTGCAAATATGAAACTTATTAAAGAAGAAAGCAAAGGTTTTTATTGTGTTTACCATTTCCAGTGTAATATGTGCTGATCTAAATACACATTGCATCCAGAAAACCCGAATCAGAAGACGAATTTCATGATCATCAATACAGCATGCGTGAGCAACATGATGATGACTGGTCAAAGTTTTTCTGCCATGAGGGATATTTTTGCCTCCTTGGATATACCTTGCATGTCCAAAGACACCTTCAAAAGACATTCAACAAAACTGGCTTCAGTAATACATGACATTGCTTGGTGGAAAATGAATGAGACTGCGAAAGAAGAAGCCGAACTCGCTTTACCAGCTGGTGATGTCGACGCTGATGGAATTCTTTCATAACAGTTGCAACACATGGTGCCTGGAGTAAGAGATCCTACAGAACGAACTACAATGCTCTATCTAGTGTGGAAAGTAAAATGTTTTTTTTTTTTTTTTTTTTTTTTTTCGCTACCAGCTGCCAAGATAATTTTATAGCAAAATATGGAATATAAAACCTTAATTCAGAACACATACATATTTTCACAGAATGTTTCTGGAATGCATAGACGTAGGCCCTTCTTCGCAGGCGTATATCTCACGAAAATATTGAGGGTAAACATGACTTACACCTGAAATGCATACGAAGGTAATTTCGCCCCTTTCAGATATTGAAAGTTAATTGCACATGTTTTGTATAACTTATGTGCAAAAGCAACCACGGGACTTGGAAACGAATAAATTGACGTGATTCCATACGCTATGTAAATATAAACACTAACAACGTAATTATTTGTAAGCAGATCGGGGATGCAGCCCTTATTTTGCGAGGAATGAAAAAGGGTTTGCGCCAATAGTTAATCGGCATTTACGTGGCATTTTATTAAGAATCTCATAAAATAAAATTAAAATATCTGTAATATCCTTTCCTTAACCACAATCATTGTCGAAGATTTCTTCATATCGTAAAGGTTTCAACCTCTATTTGTCCCCAAACAAAATTTTATAATCATCACACAACCCGATCTATGTCCATTTAATCGTTTACCAGAGTCTGCAGTTACTTCGTTCATACATTTATCAAAACGTGCAACTAACCGAGGACTACACATCAAAGGGACGTAGTGTCATCGGGATGAACTTTAAGGGGTTAAGTCGTATAAATATATGCATTTAAATACATACGTACCTACACATTTTTGTGAGGAACACGCCTGCAAAGAATGTCCACGTATTCAAGAAACATTCTGTTTGCACACTTACACTGTAATTTGCTTGAAATGTTGAGTAAATCGTCAATATTTTACCTGTAATGCCAGAATAACATTTCATTTGCGAATAAATTACAGGCCTTTTTTTGGTATATCTTCCAATAGTGTTGCACTGAGTAAAATATAGCTTAGGGTGTAAGCCTATACGTTTAGTAACAAAAGTAACAATTTTAGTATTTGTGTAATTTCTTCCTAGGCATGTATTGTCGGTATACGCACCGGGAAGGTCGTATTTGTCAGTGTCAGAAACAAGTACTGCTGCATTTGTGCTACAAAAAAAAAACAGAAGAACATACTCGCAAACATGTATGATTTCGCAACTGAGACAAAGCGTTATCAGCTATGGAAGCCGATATTATTATAGAACTAAGGTTTCAAGAACAGTTTTTCTGTGCATGGTCTGAGATACTCTTCTAGGTGTGTAAGAACAGTTTGAGATGATACCGAACGTAATATTAATTTTCGACAAGGCCTTCAAATTATACATGTGACAAGGTAGTTATTTCACCATGGAAGGCCTAATATATGTTCTATATATTGTACACTAACACATAGTTGCAACTCAGAATGTCGTAGTTCGTTTGCAGTCAATAATAACATAAAGTTTTATAAAACATACATTTTTGTTTAATTTTAGTCGCTTCGATTGAGATTTCCTGTTACAGGTTTTGTCAGCCGTTGTTTTTTTTCATACTGAAGTTATAGCTATAAAGAAATAGTATTACGATATTTTAATGAAATAACTAAACTTTCATTAACAATATACTTTCTTAAAGTCATATTGAGATAGCCCAAAGGTAATGTATATTTAGCCTATATTTCACTGCCGATGTACGTTGAGGTGGCTGCCTGCAAAAGCCGCGCTTGGAAAACAACTAAAAATCTCTTACACTACAAATCAGATTTCAAAGTTAGGGCCACCGTCAAGATCATCCAAATGCAAGTCTATCATAAAATGACTGAGGTCTAACCAAGTGATATAATTTCAGAAATGTATAATTAATAATACCTGTAAATTTTGCATCACGATTCCTACTCCAAGCCACAAATTATATCCATTAATATGTCTAAGCCATTAAAATTCACTTTTTATCGAAATTATTCGCTTCATGTAAACCAGTAATAGACGTGTCTTTGTATGTATCGAGGTGTGTCTAATTACGTCACATGCTTGATAAAATATGCACATTTTTTAAATCACTGCCCGTTTTATAATGTACTGGTTATTTTTAGGCGATGGAGACAGCAGCACCATGCAACAGTTAATGAAATGTAAACCATATGATCCAAATTATCACATCCAAAAAATTGAGTGTACAAACCTTATCCTAAGAAACTACCTATGCCGACTGCAAGAGATAGCTTCTAAAGCCACAAATGAGGTTGGTCCTATGTGCCATTAGGAATTCGAAAATTTGTTTCGGAAAACAGTATAGGAAAGGGAAGCTAAAATAAAGCCTAGTTACGTCCCTGCAGTGCACTGCACATAGAGGCGATGGGACATAATCGTGTACCAGTATCGCCCGTATTGAACCCTCGCTTTCGGCACACAGCCACAGGAAAATTTTTCTGGTTAGGACCATATTTTTTTTAATAATTATGTGAAAAGTTCATTACTTCCTTGAAGCTAAACAAAAAAAAACCTGGAAGAACGGTGTACAAAATATAGCATATCATTACCTTTCTTAAAATCTGTTTTTAATTTGACTAAGCTGTGCTTCTCACTTATCAAACTGACGAGCAAGAGAATTTTTAGAGCCTAAAAAGTAACAAAAAATTTGCATGATTAAAAGGAAAGCTGCAGTATATTGCTTTGTTATTTAATTAATTTCTCATTACATGTATAACAAGCAAATAAGAGAACGTTCGTCAATAGTTATATGATTCTTGAGTTATTTATACGCTATTATAATTAAATACTGCAAATGTAAAACATTTTCAATCGCATAAAATAGAAGTTTTACAATACGACTGCTTACTTTCGTCAATGTTTTTCATTTATTTTTAACCAGCATGTAAAAATAAACAAACTGAGCTCTCAGTTCAGTCAATTGCGACTCGATACGTCACTGCACGGTTGCCAAATTTAGCTACCTAAACCACTAGTTAGCTAAACATAGGATTAAAGTGCGTTGAGAAACGGTTCAGATTCAGTCACAACTTAATCAACAGTTTAAATTTAATCTTAGGATCACGTAACCGAGACTTTAATCAGACATTGAGAAACCGGCCCTTAGAGTAGCTTGAATACATGAATTCATTTGTGACAATATGTGTAGTTGAAATGTTGGCAAAACAAGGAAATTTTTTAAGGCGAAGCTTTTAAAGCATATCGCCTTATATTCCGTAAAAAGTTAAAACAGAAGCGTATTTAGTTCTATTCTTTAAACTTAAACTATACACATTAACTTCAGAATAACGTACAGTATACCCGCCTGGTAATTTTTTAAGAAAAACACCTAATAATTTTTAATATTTTGCTTTATTAGATGTTTTAAAATGGTGAACCAATATTTATATTTCCAGAATTCACACTTTCTTTTCAGGGGATGGAGAGAGCAGTGTCATGCAGCAGTTAAATATATGTAAAACATATGGCCCAAACTACCACATTCAAAAAAATTGAGTGCACAAACCATATACTGAGGAACTATTTACGCAAATTGCGAGAGATAGCTTGCACAACAAAAACTGACGTTGGTCTAGTGCCATTACGAATAAGATCGGCTACTTCGGAGAGGATGATGCGACTAAGAAGAGCTGTGACTGGAGCTATTTCATACAGGATTACTCAATAGGAATTGCCGTTTCATCAACGCGTCGAAGAGTTAAAAAAAGATATTGATAATGGACCATGCCACATTTTCGGTTATCATGCTAAGTGCCCAGAGAGAGGTTACTTTTGCAAGGCTTCCAACGATGGAGAAAAAATCATTCCTGTATTGTAGAGCTTCGGTCTATGGCAGGAAATACAGGCTTCCAAGAATCATGTTGCTCATCATGCAGTAAGCCTCGTGCACAATGTAACAACAAATACAGTTGAAAGATACAATAACCAGTTGTGCAAATTTGTGAGTGGGAAGAGGGTAAATTTTTCTCTCCGCGGTGTTAACCATACTAGAAGCGAACTGTCCGTCATTTCACATAACACAGGAGGAAATGCACAGACAAGTATAATTCATCAATTGACAGGAGGAAGCCCTGGCATATTCACAAAAAAAAAAAAAAAACACGAAAAACGCGGAAATAACTTTGCTGAGAAAAGACGTCAGAGAATATCTTGTCCCCATAGATCTTTAAAACGCAGGAAATTAATGTTCAGTTGCCCAGATGAAAACTATGGCAGTGTCATAGAAGAAATTCCTGATGTCAATGAAGATGTTTTCAACGAAAAAAGGCAGAATTTCTCGAAAACCTTAAAATGAGTGAAGCACAAATAAATATTTTACAAAATGCCATAGCCTCACAAAGACATTCACATGTATGGCACAACGAAAGGTCAAAAATATTAACAGCTTCCTCTTTTGGAAAGATATGCCGCATCCGTGCAACAACAGCCTGTGCAAAGACAGTTACCATTTTGCTATACAACACCTTCAAAGGCTCAACCTCAACAAAATATGGCATTGATAAAGAACCACTTGCAATAGCATCTCTTGAAGAGTACGTAGGAAAGAAAGTGACGCCATGTGGGTTATTCATTGATGAGGAATTTCCGTGGCTTGATGCATCGCCAGATGGCCTTCTTGAGGATGATGGAATAATTGAAATAAAATGCCCTGCAGTTGCAGAGAAGCTCACACCCGAAGATGCAGTAATGCAGCGTAAGGTTGTATTTTGCACAATTTCAGAGGGCCAAATGAAACTAAAAGAAACACATCCCTTCATGTACCAGGTTCAAGGACAATTGCGGATAACAAAGCGGAGTTATTGCTTGTTTGTACTGTGGACGCCCCGTGGAATGCTTACTCATTGCAAAGAAATGACAAGTTTTGGAAAAATAAAATGGAAGAGAGACTCAACAGATTTTACATGGAATGTCTGTTGCCCGAAATATTGATCCTCGGGTGCCAAGAAACATGCCGATCAGAGAACCTTTATCTTTACCAGCACACAATACCGAAACACCAAAGTAAAAGTGCTCATTACTGATCCAGAAACTACACTCTAAATTTGAATCAGTGAAATTTCAACAGATTAAATAAGTTACAAGGTTTTTCACTGGTTAATCTGTTCTTTCGTTTTATAATGACGGATAAACAGTGAAAAACAACAGATTATGTAATAGATTGAATTATTAACTAAATATCACTGTTTAATCAGCATAATTCCTTTAGTAAAATTGACATTCATTCATAACAGCAGATTCAATTTGTGAAGTCGTTGATATTCAGCATATTCAATAAAACAAAATTTTATCATGATGCCATTCTTCGTGTAGACCAATTTCGCACTTAAGTAAGTTAATTATTTTTACAAGTCTGACGATGATGTAAACAAATAATCTTTAGTTATTATAAAGTGTAAAAGGGAGGTTCATGCATAATGACAAGACGCGTTACAGCATTTGAACTAGAGCACATGAGCTCAGCGATCGTAAAAATAAATAGAAATAAGAATTAATTTTGAAAACGTTCGCAGAAATAATAACATATATATCACTGGTTACAACCATTGAATTCAACTTAAATAGTCTGTATAACTTACAATCAATCATAACACACGGCAACGTATTGGTTAGGACACAGTATTTCAGAAAAAAAAAGGCACTGGGTTCGAATCCGTATTCCGGCAAAATCATCTACGAATTTTGAAAGTGTTTATATTTTTCATTGTTTCAGTTCGTGGATTATTTAACTAATGCAATCTGCAGTTTTCTACACATTCCCGATGGAGCAGTTTCATCAGATGGAATCAGTGAAAAATCGCAGGCAATCTGTGAATATCACTGATTCGGATTTAGAGTGTAATTCAGTAAACAATGAATGATTTTACGTGCAAATATGCCACCTGTCACTTTTTGATTGTATTAACAAATGTACCTTACATGAGAATATGCTTGGTAGTATGAATATTTTTTATGTCTTACCAAGTTTTACTGTTTTAGAAATCTTGAAGAAGCCAGAGTAAACAAAAGTAAAATTACAAATATGTGAATTTAATTGTAATATATTTTTGTATCCTCTCTGACATTATTTTTTCTCTTTTTGCAATATTTAATACCTTAAGACGATTCCAATTGTTATGATTTCGTATGAATGTGTTGCACCTGTTTTACGAGCATATTTGTAAGTTGTGTGTGCATTTACATGTGTTTAACTTTACAGTAACTATTTACAACATTTCCACTAATTAACCGTATTTTACTAATGCAATATCATGATTCGTATTTATCTCAGTTCCATTAATAAAGTATACTTGCGATCCCAAATGGAGCAAGAGGCATATACGGTTTGTAATGTAAAACAAGTTCTGTAAATTTATAAATTGTTTAGGCCTAGCAGCACTGTTTCCACTGATGTTGAGTGTAACCATACACTTACAATGTTTGTATGTTTTACTGTGTTTTAAACTGAAAACACCATTAAAAATTTCGAAATCAAAAAGATGGGACTTATATACAATGTTGTTGTGTCACCATGTGCAATGTATTAGTACAGTAATAAGTACTTACATTATGTTTTTCATGGTGTATTATGTACATGTTTTATATACCAGATTTATGTGATAAAAATGTCATACCGTTTGTGCTAAGTTACTAATGTTGCTATGTTGTGCGAATAATAAACAATGATATACCTTGTATTTTAATCATGCTGTGTTTTATTATTTCAGTATATTTTTCATGTTGATGCAAACCGTACGTTGTGTCCCCGTCGGTACATCCGTCACTTAATTGTAATGTTTTGTTGAAAAGTGCAAGTGTAATAGTCTCATTAGCTTATTGCATGCAGCACTATACATCCACTGTGGTGATTTCCTTTACACGAATAACTTCTAAATGAATACGTTTATATGACTAACATATCTCAGAAATACATCAGTCAGATATCCAATACGTTCACCAGACAATATGAAGCCGGCTGTCAATATTACAACCAGAGTAGTACAAAGTTTTAATACGCGAATAATCTTACAACTTAGGGAAAAAAAGGAAGGCTTTTACAGCGAATCTTAGTGTTTCTAGTCCTATAAGCGGTTAACATTGATTTTTACTAACAAAAAAATCTCAAATTATATTGTTCGTCATGATTCAAACTAAACGAAAATTCGTTGCCATCATCAATTTGAGAGTAAGTCTGGATCAATCAGTCTAGGCTATGGAAAGGTTGGAGTGTAGCTCGTGAGCTCCGATCACAACAGTATTTGGGCTGGAAAATCCCTGGCCGAGTATAAAGTGCCAGTCCTGCTGCGAGCGTCTTGAATACAACACTTCCCCCACCACAAACACCCGCTGGGAAGGGACAGGTCATCTGGATTTCCTGGAAGGAGGAGGGCCGGACGATGCGAAGAGGGGAGGGCGATGAAGCGAAGGGACGGAAAAAGGAACGAGGAGCAGCATTTAGTTCAGAGAGCCGCCACAGACCATCACTGGATTTCAAAAAGAGAGAAGCCGTAAGACGAAAAACGGCGGCCACCAGACGGCCACCTTAAGGGCGTTCACGTGGAAAAAATTCATAGTTTTATATTTGCACCACGTAGGGCTCGTTTTATAGACGTTACCTGTGACAATTTTTTTCACTTGTAAAAATTGTTCAGCTTTCATAGTTTTCCCCATAGCTGTATGTCAGTCAGAATTTGCAAGTTACAGGAACAAACATAGGTGTAACAAAAACCAAGTACACACTCCAATGGAATAATTTACACTGAACTTAGATGTTACGGGCCAAATTATTAAAAAAAAAAAAAAAAAAACCACGTCCTTTAGTATTTTTTATAAACTGTCACAAATTAAGTAAATCGTTTTCGGATTTTTTTAATAGTACAGAGGAATTTCTTTGCGTGTTTTAAAATCTTTTAGCATATGTTCCATTATGTCTAATTTCAATGTAAATTATTTCGTTCGATTAGGTCACATGGTTTTTGTATGTATATTCCCGTAACTTACAAATTTAGACTTTGTCGGTTCGCAATAGGAAACCTTATAAGTGCTAAACAAATTTTACAAATTGAAAATGTAATCACACATAACGTTTATACAACGAACGCTATGCCGTACAAATACAAAATTATGCATTTTTGGCACGTGAACACACAAAGAGGTCAGGGTAAATAATTCAGCGCTATACGCATTAGTTTTGAATTGTGGGTTTCTCAAAGCCGGTTTGAAAATACGTAACCGTTATTGTTCTAAAAATACGAGTACTTACAGATATGCAAACATGTAGGTACATTCAAGTTTTTTCAGTACAATTTTTGCGTGAAATTACAAAATTTTCTTTCTGTAGCTTACTGCATTCACTTTCACTGTAAATTATTTCATCTGTATCGTTTGGTTAGTTTTTACTTTGAGTAAATAGCGAATACAGTGAAATCTCTACTTGACACGCGCATGTACAACAACTATGGAATCGACGAATTATTTTTCGGCGAAGAGCGCCAGTAATATAACAAACTGTGTTGTGAAGTGACGGATCCAAGGGGGCGGTAGGAGCCTTCGCCCCCCTTAAAGCCCTCCAAAAATACATCCAGTCAAACCTCTTTAATACAAACCTGAAGGGACCAAAATTTTGACTGTTTGTAATAATGAGGCTTGTATTAACAGGTGTTCACTAAAACCTTACAATGTTTATTAACATTTTGGTCATTCTGTTTATCCCCACAAATCAAATCGTCTTTTCACCACATTGACTTGTGATGCTGTGGCACAGTTATCTCTGGCGCACGAAGTACAGGTCCACGTGGTTGCCTAGTACAGTAAACCAACCACAGCTGGCGTCTGGCCTTGCAGGTAGGAGCAGCAGCACAGTATTGAGCCGTACAAGGTCTTCACATGAACACGCATCTGGTCGCGTCTCTCCTCTGTGTACATCACCACGTATGCGCAGAGACATGCAAAATTTGCGTTATTTCATGCCAACAGGCTATACTCCAAATGGTTATATAGTCGTCAAACTTCCCCCGTAGGCAAACAATGCCGTGGTCTGCCGGGTAAAATGCATCTGACCAATAATTAAAAGTTGCAGGTTTGAGTGGCCAACCTGCTGTATTGCGGTCACACACATAGCTGACATCTCATAGAGGCTACGGCCAGTATAATATCATACTGTAATCTTAATATATAAAATGAAGTGTCCTGACCACGGTCGTGTAGAACAACAGGTCTGAACACTCGCCTATCTACCAATGTATTTTGCTTGACCCCTTGTTGTTTGGCTGCAGTTCGTCAAATTACCGAGAATTTTGTACTTTTTTCCATTGTTAACATTATAAAGTAAATAAAGATTTCTAGAGCCATGATTTAAAATTTTGAGCGAAGGAAGTATTTCATAAATTGATTAAAAATATGTTCTGGTAAATTGTTTATCTTAGTGGGAGGGAAGTGGGTGGAGTTTGAGCTCGACCGCCCAGATTACAGCGCCAAAAACGCATTGCATTATCGGTAACTTTATGAACTGCAGCCAAACAACAAAAGGGTCAAGTTTTCAGGCGAATGTCCAGACCACGGCCATTCTGCGACCGTGGTTCAGACCTGTTCTTCTACGGCCGTAAGTAGTTCGTATCGTTGCTGCTTCCTGTTCAAACTGAACAGGTGTTAAAGGTTCTTCACCTAAACAACAATCTCTATGCCTTGCTGTGATTGGCTCGTTAAACGTCAACAAGCATTGCGCACAAGATAGCTGACAACCCCGTGTTATGTTGCAGCAGCGGAAATTAAGTTATTATAATGTTTTGTTGGCTACGTATAAGTAAAAATAGTTCATATTAAAATATTAGCCCTTCAATACATTTGCAACGGAAAAAGAATTTATGCCATTTCCAGTACTTTGTTATGCATGAAGCAGGCACGTGGTCGTTCGCGGTAAAACTAACTTTTCGAAAGTCCTTGCCACGTTCCATAAAGTGTAATATTGGTTTAAATGTTTTGTGTTACAATTTTTGTCTCCATATCACACATTGCACCAACATGAGTGTGTTACAAGCTTTGGGACGGTGTAAGTAGAGCTTTCAAAAGGTTACGTTTATCGCGACCGACGCAACTTTTAATATGTAAACAAGCGAGTTCAAAAATATAACGTAAATTTGACGTGTCTCCAGCTGCTTTCCTCTAGGTTAAACCAAACATAACCTCAAAACAATATACTGTCGTATGAAAACAAATCGATTTTGACTGCGACAATCGAGTATCATGTAACCACGCGAACGTGTTCACTTCGGCAGCTATACACTGAACGTGTTTAAAAATGGTTGACTAAACCTCTTTCGGCTATCTACTTCAGGCCGCCGTGTAACCGCGGCCTGACTTTGCCGAATTTGTGAGGAGGCAAACTGATACTGTAATTATTAAGATGACTACTTCCAGGGACTTTCTTCTCCGATATATGTAGGAAATAGTTTGCGATATGTAGGCTGATATTTTCAAAACATAAGTTTTTATAATTTTGGCTAAAGGAAATTTGAGTCGATAATTAGTAGACAGAAACCCGTGGCCGTCTGCTGTTCCATAAATGCATCACACTAGTAACTTATTTACTCATAATATAGACGAAACCTTTTTTATTGCGGGTTTTTAAATTCCCTAAAAAATTTGTAAACGTTTTTACCATTACGTTACGCAAATCGTCCTCTTAATGCAGAGCTTAAATTATTTACAAATATTTGTTTAAACTTGTATCTCCTGTGTATGAGTTCATCACTGTGGGAAACGCCTTAAGGGTTCTGACTATCGATCTTATCATTTTTAAAGCTGCGAAGTTTCATTGGGAGTTTCTATTTAAAACGTATTTATTTACTATGAACCAGTTTTAAAATTCAAACAAAAAGTATTCTGTATAAATTTTTGTAAGAATATCATGTGAGAGATAACACACACTCACATATTACATACTAGCTGTCCCGTTGCGGCTTCGCCCGTGTGTACTATAGAAAAGAGTAACTAACTTTGTTACGTGTTAATTGATGGTGATACTATATTCACTGTTTATCTTTAAAACATCAAATACAAACAGATTTGTCCAGTCCACTGCGCTAAGCGTACTTTAATTGCAGAACTTCTTCTTTTTTAATTCATCTTTATTTCTCTATAAAACAGCTGCCCGGCTGCGGCTTCCACCGAAAACAGCTGCCCGGCATTATTACTATTACGGTTGTCAGCGAGTGTTTTCCTCGCTTTTTTTTTCCGCGGTCGCAAATTAGATAAAAACAATCCTTGATGCGGATTATATATCATGCTAAAATTTCAGCTCGATCGGTGCAGAACTTTTTGAGTTTTTGAAGCGTACACAAACCAAAAAACATTTATTTATATATAGATGTATAATAGTGTGTGTGTGTGTGTGTGACATCTTTAAAATTATGCCATTGAGAATTAATTGATATGCCTTGATTCGTGTTTCATGCATAGTATACAGAGCTGATTATTTGTGGTGAAAAGAATTATGCAACATTTTGTTTCATTGTCTCAGATTCACATCTGCAACTCCGCTTCATGGTTGGCGATTGTCTGTTCTTAACTCTCAACGTCTCGGGGATCTTTTTGGAAACAATGAACTACTTATCTTCACAAATACACTCTGCCCTGCCAATAGCCACGAAGTAGAGGTGCAGATGTGAGCGTTATGCATGCATAGTTTCACAAATAAGAATACTTTCTCCAGCATTGTAGGGATAGGAAAATTTCCCTAATTCAATTACCCGAATGCTAGAATCCATTGTCCTTTTCATACCCAAGCCCCGTCTACTCGTTCCTTCTCCGCTGTTCCACTGTGTTATTAGCTAGTGGACAAATGGTCGGGGCTTGAGTATGCATGGGATATTTGATTCTAGCATGCAGGTAATTGAATTTGAGAAATTTCCCTGTCTCTGAGCATCACTGTTCCGTGCGCAGATAGTCTCTGGTAGGGCAGGCTCCTGCCGGGCTAGCATGCGCACGTGGAGTGTATGTGTGCGTGTCAGCTCGCATGGCCGCGGTGTCGCAGTGACGTGTAGCGTGTCGCTGTGTTCGCAGGGCGGCGTACGTGTCGTTCGGAGGCCTGCTGATGAGGCTGCAAGGCGACGCGAACAACCTGCACGGCTTCGAGGTGGACCAGAACATGTACCTGCTGATGAAGAAGCTCGCCTTCTAGACTTGTACACGCCATGTATCATATGTAACCACGGAGTACCTTCAATAAATAAACACGCCACGTGTTGTATGTTTTATAGCATCTTGCGTGTATTCTTTTATATATATTCTGTGGCGACGGGAGGGCACAAGTTGCAGAGAACTGTGTATGGTGTGCACAAGGGTGCCCATCTTATATATTGTAAGGGGAACGGGAGACCAAGATCATAATATGTTTGTCAATATGAACGGATATAGTCTGTGTATAAATTTGTAGCCACAGACATATTTTGACACACGAAACCTCGTTGATTACGAAACTTATCAAACTTCAAATATTTAGCTATACATTTTATTAGAAACAAAATTAAACACATTGTGGAACATCTGTTGAGGGTGTTCAGGTACGATAAAGTAGTAATTTTATATTTATATGAAATAGTGTTAGTTTTGTAGACTATACTTGGAGTGCAGTTTCCTCTTACCAAACAATTTTAGCTCTCATAGTTTTCTCATAATTGTGCGTGAGTCAAAATTTGCTTGTTATGCTGCCATGCAAATAGTGAAAACCAACTGACATATGTAAGTGAAATAACATGCCACGGGTTACGTAATAATAATTTTTTTAAAAAATCCCGTGAACTATTTTTGTGTTTTAAAAAATTTCTGAATTTTCAACTTTTTTTCTTGTACTTTTGCTTTTTTTTTTTTTTTTTTAATTTTAAATACGTTATTGGCTTTCAAATACGTTATTGCATAGCTCATGGTATGTACTATCACAGTAAGTTATTTTATTCAAGTAGGTCAGTTGGTTTCCACTTTTTACATGGCAGCAGAACAATCAAATTTTGACTTTGTCGCACAATTATGAGAAAACTATGAAAGTTACAATTCTTTTGTAAGAGGAAACTATGCTCACTAGTATCGTCTACTAAACTAACACTATCTCATGACGATATAAAATTATGATTTTATCGCACTTGAACACCCTTAAGGCCTCACCCTGCCTCCCCTTATGGGCGCCCTCGGCTGTGCGCTACTTAATGCTACAAGACACTTTTTACTAGAGACGGGAAAAATTTGCGGGTTCACTGACTTGTAGGCCAGCCTCCGAGAACATTTGTGTACTAATGTGATAGCAGCTGTTTATTAGCTGCTCGCTGACAGTGAAATGGGCCTGTGTACATTTACAGTTTTATTACTGGCTCAGCTACTTCCAGGAAGTGTCGAGTAAGTCAACGGTCAACTATGAACGTGATACAGACCTATATCTGCTGGAACTCTAGCTTGTGCCTAAAAGAAAACACGAAATTGTCATGTCTCTACTTATTACTGACTGGTCACGACTAGAGATGATGGTTAGAGACACTGGAAAATCGCGAAAATGTTTAGTATAGTTTCCAATAAACTATAGTATTGTTACAAGTTTGAGACATAAACTTTATATGTGGGCAATTCCCATGAGTTCTTTGGGATAGAGGTCTTATAATTACAAATAAAAGAGTTAAATTAAGTACTGGATTTATTAACTCACAAAGCTACGAAATACAAAAAACAGTAATCAACTAGAACTCTCACAACACAATTAGTTATGCACACAATTACTTCTGTGTCACAGACACGTTAATTAACTTTGACAATTAAAGCACAAGAAAAGTCTACCATCAATTAATTAAACACTATAAATCACAATAAAATTCAGTCATATATCCAATCAACAGTATTTCTATTAATGACAATGTACAACCTTATCAGTCCGAAGTGGTGATGGCTCACCATGTGCTGCGCAGCACCCCGAGTGCACCG
>PNEQ01094653.1:0-19298 GCA_003012365.1 Medauroidea extradentata
TTTGACGTCCTATAGTAACCAAATATACGTTTGGCACAAACAAATTGCGTTTAAATGAATAATTTGGTCGAGGGAAATAACTAAATTAGTTTGGAGGACTCCAAGCTTGGTCTTACCAACAAAATATTGTTTGGCTGAAGCAAACATCACCCAAACAAATATATTTAGTACAATGAAACAATTCTTTCTCTCAGTGTATGTCAGCGAGCAGCCAATGAACAGCTGATCTTTGCTTGAGGCCACAGACATTCTTGAAGACTAGCATACACGTCAGTGAAACCTCGAATTATTTCTGCCTCTATGTATAAAGTGTTCCCTGCTTCAATCCATAGCGTTGTAGGCGACGTATTTTCTGGAAATACAGTAGAAGACAATACCGGACATATTTGCCAAAAACTGATGCAGAGACTCCGGCTGTTTTAAGTACTAACACAGGTGATACAGACAGAGCACACCTTACGCTAAACTCCATGTAAGACACTGAACTAGCTTGCAGTCTTCTCGTTGATAGTTCACCTCTACGTCGTAAAAACACTTCCAAAATAGTATGGGAACTTTTTAACCCGTACACAGTATAGGCCATTTGCCATGTTTCAGCTTGTAAATAGAGCAAACGAATGTCATTGTTACTATAAAAGTTTGGTAACAACCTATATACACGTGACTGTTTCCTAAATATATAAGAACATCAGCCGTCTTTAGCAGAAGGCCGCGGTAGTAGAACTGTCAACTTTGCTAGGAAGGGTCATTTTAACACTTATTTTGTCTCGCCAACGGCTGTGGCTTCCCCTGATTCGCCTATATGTAGGGCACAATAACGAATCAGGCAAAGCCATTGCCTACGGAGAGCTAACAAGTGTGTTAAAATGACCCATCCTGGCAGGGTTGCCAGATCTAAGGCCGCGGTCTTCTACTAAAGACGGCTATGCAACAATACATGGGAAACAATTTACCATACATACATTCTTAACACTCGTATACTTTGATGTGATAAATTTACAGATTATTTTCATAGTGTATCATTTTATGACGAAATATTAAATATATGCCTAAATATATATCGCACATTCTTAATATACTTTACTACTAGAGACCAGTAAATTTCGGAAATTCATTCAACACGACGTAAGCTTTCAAACTCCTGTATAGGATAATTATTTTTGTGATTGGATTACTGTAAACTGAAACTCTTCCTTAAGGACTGTGCACCAACAGCAGGCCTGCATGAAAACACTCACTGACTGTTGTGCTATCTTGTCACATGTACAACTGTTCACTCACTGGAGCAGCAGGCAATGTACAAGTATCTGAGGACATAGTGCATACAGGACTGTGGAGTCATACCTGATGATAATTGAACCTGCGAAATTTCTGGGTCTCTACTTATAATAGATATCTAGAGACTGGAAAAATTCGTGGGTTCACTGACCTGTAGGATAGCCTGCAAGAATATCTGTGAACTGAAGCAGACAGCAGATGCTCATTAGCTGCTTGCTGTTTAAGTGATACAGGTCTGTATTAGTTACGTTACTATTGGCTCAGAGACTTCCAGGAGGTGTCAAATAACTCAAGGGCCAATTGCGAAAGTGACGCAAACTTACAGTTGATGGAATTCTAGCTTGTGCTCAAATGAAAACGCAAATTTTTCCAGTCTCTGCAGGTATCGCACCAAGATTTCCAAACCTAAAAAGGATCGGAAAACACACACTTTTGGTATTTCAGGCGTGGCGAGAAGATTGTCTTTAAAGATAACTGCAAGATTTCAAATGCATATATATAATTTGAATACTATTCCTAAGCAGACATCACTCAAGTTCAACAAATTTTATATGTTCCGGCCAAAGGTGGCCTGGTCAGGAGGTAATCTTAAGAAAAAACCTAACTCCCCCCCCCCCCCCCCAACATTCCCCAACGTAAATGCCATGACATTATTCTACTTACAAGAGGTCTGTTACTATGACAACATCCTGTCTTCTTTCCCCAGTGGCTTATTATTTGTAAGTGCATGCTTTTGGGATCATGCTAAAATATTCAGTACGCTTCAGGAACACAACGACACGCTCCCAGTACTTCGGCGTAACCCAGAGGGAGGGAGGATACCGGTGTACCTGCTCGTCAAATGGGCTGGGGGACGGCAGGTTTATGCGCGAGCTTTATGTCTGGCCGCGTGTTTTATAGCATGCTCCACTTACGATGGTTCCTACACCATGCGAGTACGCCCTGTTCTTCCTCCTGACAACCCCTGCAACCCGCAACACAGACATGTCGGAAGGGGGGCTGCTATTTATAGAGCTTTGGGTTACATGCAGAGCCCATCACAAAGAGGGCGGGGGAAAAAAAAGAGCCGGGGGTTGTCTGGTCGGTAGAGCAACCCCGCCCGAGGGACCGTGAGGTCGAAGGGATGATAGTGCTGTAGCTGTTGACTTCACTACAGTCTGATCAAGGTAAAGTAATATTTCACCAATATGTGTATTTACACAATGTGCTACTAAATACGTACCATTGTAAGTATAGGACGTTCACGATAAAGTAAGCACTGCATTAAGTTTGCTTTCTAGCGTTTCGCAGCCATCTTTACTATTTGTAATATGAAAACTTCCTTGTACAACTAAAAACCATTGTAAACGTTTCAACACTTTCAAACGTTAACGTCTATTGGCGCAATAAAACATATGTTTAGTTAATTACAAGTTCTGCTGAGTTTCAGTTTATAAGGAACAGCCTATAATAAATTTCCTGAAAATGTTTGGAATGCTACCCTCACATGACCCTTTCTCGCAGACACCCCCACCCACCCTTACCCGGCACTTATGATAGTTCGTTTAGGTTAGTTATATAACTGTTCGCTTAGTCGGAAGACGGTTAGGGAACTACAATAACAATACGTGGTGCTTCTCGTGTCTCGGAAGCTTTAAAGTGTAGCGTAACGTATTAATTGTCATTGTAGCTCCCTAACCTGAAGAAACCATCATTTGACCAACTAAACATTTTTTTTTTGCATTTAGGCTAACCTAATCTAACTTAAACAGAAAAGAATGAAATGAAATCCAACGCGTGTTCCCGCCTTCTGGCAGGGTCACATAGTGTATGAGAGAAGGCCGGGGTGAAGGTTAGACCGGTTGCTCGACTAGCGAGGCATGCCTGTCGCCCTCAGGCCTGAGGAATGATGAGGTGAGGGTGAGATAAGTATGGAGCAGCGACAGAATGAGACAGGCGGGGGAACCAAGAGTTCCCCGAGAAAACCCGCTGGCCAATAACAACGTCCGCCACTTTTCCCACACGCGAAAAATCCGGCACCGAACCCGCCGGAAATCGAATCCGGATCATAAAGGTGGGAGGCGAGATGTCTGACCCCTCGACCACTACCACCCCAAAAAATAAGTTAAACTAACCTAAACAAATATAAACTAACCTAAACAAATATAAACTAACCTAAACAAATATAAACTAACGTAAACTAATCCAAATTAACCTAAACGATTGACGGGGAAAGGAGGAGAGGTCTGCGCAGAATGGTATACGAGATGGTTTGTTGGTGGCGTTGAGGGGGGGGGGGAAGTTGCAAGGGCTCGAATCCTGGCGAACTTCCCCGATCAGTGGCGAACAAAGAACAATTTTTATTCTCCGTGACGTAAATGTTAAATTAGGTCGAAGACGAGTTTATTGAAAGTAATAAATAATATTCCTGAGAAGTGGCTGATTCATAAATCTGATTACTATTCTGTATTATATATATGTGTGTGTGTGTGTGTTTTTTTTTTTTATTTCTGAAGTAAATATATCTACATCATGTAAGCACTAGCAAACAATTTTTAAAACAGTTTATGAAAACCATAACCGAGACATAACTCCTCGCCTATTTGCCGTCTAACATCGGTGGCAGTGGTCTCAGGTGTATAACACGCTTAAATATCTAATCTGCTTATCAGAGCTTGAAGCACCACAATAATTTGTTTCTTCAGTCCAGTGACACTTTACTGGAATCCGTACCCCGGTTTAATCATCCCTGTAATTACCACAGGAAATTAGGTGGCTACACAAGCCTCTCTGACGTCGTGTAAACACTCATGTAGGACAAAGCAGATAATAGCTGTTGTGAGATGCAGATCTGCGTCATCAGCTGAAGCCGACGGACGAGGCTTATTCGCAATGAACAGCCACATAATCAAGATTTTAAAAAAGGCCACACTGTAGCAAGTGACTCGAGAAATGTAACCTTCCTATAGTTTCCGCAAAAAGATTTTTCTCCCACCTAGTTTCACTGCGTGCACATCTGCAACTTATGCTTCGCCGTAAATAATAGGACGTTTTAACTCTCAGCATTTTGGAATTCTATCTTTAAACACAGACGTGTGGTGTCGCATTATAAAAGTCCTGATTGGAACAGTGTAAAAGTAACTCCTCTGCACGTGGGCTCGCTGCCAATAACCACGAAGCATAGCTGCAGATATGCAGTAAATGCATAATGCAAAAATATGTTCGCGAAAACTACTGCCGGCCCCCTACATACACTAAGTATTTAACTATCATGATTTCAAGCTCCTGTCGGTCATGTTTTCATGTATTGATTGCTGTATTACGTGTTTCCTCTTTCACGTAATGTCATATTACGTATGTATCACGAATGTGGCTTTTAAATTTTCAAGTAACTTGTTAGTTTATTAAAAGTATAATTTGTTGCAATTACATGAGTAGTATTTCACCTTGTACATCAAGACACAGAATTTTTTCGTGAAAATTCACTTTCATAGTTGTTTAACATTTCACTTCTGTGTGGGCTACCCTCACACAGATCGACTTTTAACCTATCTGTAGAAACTCGACCTTTCCTAATACTTTCGGCGCCAGAAACATGTATTTCCGTTACATTTAGTTGGTACATAGTTTGACCAGCTCCATATACCTCTGAGCCAGTAACAAATACTAACAATCGCGTGACTACCTAGTGTTCAAATACGGGCGGGATAAACAGTTGTTATATGTAACAAGGCACCTGCGTTCTAATTCCAAGAAGTTGAAACTTTCAGGTAAACAAGTTATTTCTGCAACACTTTACTGAGAAAAAGTCGCACACCTAACCTTTCAAAATCATAACCTCCACGCATGCTGAGCTTTTAAAATTTTTAGTCTTAGGCAAATGTTATATTTTACAGCGTTACGCAATTTCAGCAGTTCCTGGCACTGACTGTTGAGTAAGTGCAGTATAGTAAAGAGATTAGTTTAGTGTTCCTGGGTTAGACATCTGAGCGTAGTAAAAATTATCTGTTGTGAAACGAAATATGAAACAACCCCAGACATAAATGTTTCAAACTATTATATTAATTAAGAGAGCCATTGATTTCTTGAGAAAATAATTTTGCACCAACCTGTTTCAGCACCTTATGGCTAGGGCCAGGTATTTTTCGTGAAAAGATTTTTGCCACACTTTGTTTTAGTATCTTACGTGAACACCTGCACCTCAACTTCATAATTATTGGCAGAATGTTTTTGTGCAGAGTCGTTATTCATTTGGCTGTGCCAATCAGTACATGGATAACTGCCACACATCACGTCTGTGATTTGCGGGTTTAACTTCCACACGCTGGGTGTTACGGTATCCAATCACTGACCACAAAGCAGAGCTACAGGTGCGCACATAAGTCACTGAAACAAAGTGCTGCAGAAATCGTTTCGCGAAAACTACCGGACCCTACTAATGGCACATGTGTAACTCTTCTTCATGGTCAATGACTGGATGTTTTAAACTCTCATAGTCTTAGTGTTGTACCCGCAAATCACAGACGTGTGATGTCGCAGTAACCTTGATCTTATTAGCAGTCAAATACGTGACGCCTCCCAACAAACACACCCTGCATATGTGCACGTAAGGCAATACAACAAGTTTGTGCAAAAAATATTTTCTCCAAAAATCAGTGTTGCTACTCGTACACAATGTTAAAGGATATTTTAGCTGTATTATAAACCAAGTTATTTCACAAAATATATAAAACTAAAAATTAAAAAAAAAAAAAAAATTACTCGCAGGATAGAACCGCTAAATTTCGAATCTTTCAGACCAGTAGCAGTTTCTTACATCCCTTCAACAACTATAAAAGAGCTAATGATATTCAAACGGCTGAACAGATTTTCTTGAATCATAGCTAAGAACTCTCTCGCTTAAGTAAGTCACCTTTCAAACAAAAAAAAATCGGTTAATCCGTTTAGGAGCTACGAAGCCACAGACAGATACACACATACGTATGTTAAACTTATAACACCCATTTTTTACGTCGGGGTTTAAAACAATTGCGAAGGTAGGGAATATATTTCTTGAGAAGCCGATAGTAGAGTGGAGAAAGGTTATTCTAAACTTTAAGATAAATAACGCTTGTTCATTCGTACACGCCAGAAAGACTTAAGTGGTTTTTCCATAGTGTCATCAGCCAATACGGAACTATATTACGTTCAGAACAAAAATGACTGTAGGCAAGTCTGTAATCTGACGTCTAATGATATACAACTTCAGCATCTCTATCAGTCAGAACTAATACACGCCTCCACAGAATCTCCCAGCCAATCAGCATTGCCCACATCAAAGGCGTGTCTCAGTTTACTCTGACGCACTCTAGCTCCTTTGCTCTCCCAACTACGTCATGAATATGTCATAGAGATCTAAGTCGTAAACTCGTACGCTTCGTGTTTGCTTACATCCTCAATGTTTGATTACGTCTGTTGATTGAGGTTGTTGCGAAGGGAATATACGTTAGCTGTTGCAAGACCATATACAACCAGTTCAACTACTCATTTTATATGCGTTTTACTTATATGTAACATTAAATTTTACATTTTAGGCATAACTAGGGTTGATTGCAGATACAAAGGGAATTTCAGCTCCAAGCATTAACTTAATGATCAAATCAATTAGCCAACTTTCCTCTACACGTTTTCAAAATCAAGCATTTGTAATGAATTTCTCAAAGTTTCTTAAGCAAATTTATGTTTTAGGAATTTATGTAAAGAAAAAATTTTCCCAAAATGTTGTGTGAACCGTAATTTTTTTTGTGTGTGCGTGGTTACAGTCAGCTGGAGCAGTTACTTAATGAATTCAATGCACAACTTCAGTACACCAGCATCCCGCGTTCAAATATTTTTGATACAATTCAAAACAAAATTAAATTATTATGATCGGTGTTCTGGAAGTAGATAATTCTGTAATTCAGAAAATGTTTGTAGACTACCGTAATGCTAATTGTACGCTAAATGTGGCGGTAATGGGATGAAGAATTACTTATATATTTGTCGGAATACTTTGGACGGATCTGTTTTCCGAAATAGCTTGGTAAAAAAAAAAAATTAACGTGCTGCAAGCAGCAAGTACCTATATGTTAATTCATTGTTGTAGTTTCTGAGACATATTCCAGCAATAGGGTATGCCAGCATATTAAAGTTTTTTTTTTTTTTTTCCTGACGAGAACCCTCTTTCACTCAGGGTGTGGCTGGGCATAGCTATTATTTTAAGAAACAGAGTGTCCTCCTCCCCCCTCCCCCGTCAAAACACCTAACGTGTATCCGCTCCTGCATAAATGCGCATAAACAGTCAGCTTTCCCCGCGACAAATCAATGCCTCTAATTACAGTTGTACGAGTGTTTACGTTTGCAGCGTGCGGCAACACGATACCAAGCTTCGCCGACAGCGCACTGTTGCAAGGCGAGAGCGTCAGGAGCCGAGCAGAGAGGAGTGTTTTCGCAATTCGCCTCACGTTGCAAGCTGCTCTCAAACAAGCCGCCTCGCGAGTCTTGTAAGAGCCGACAAAACAAGGGGCACATGCAGCTTCTCTGTAAACAAGGCGGACATGTGCCGTTGCAGGATAAACAAGGCCGCCACTACATCTGCTAGTACGGCGCGGCATAGCCTCGGGTTACTCTTGCAGTTGCTGACTTAGGCAAAGCAACGCTAGGAGCAGCACCGTCACGTTGGCGCACAGGAGTGGATGAGAACACTCAAACTAAAGAGTTTTAAAGCGCGATAAAATCATAATTTTATATATTTATGAAATATTGTTAGTTTTGTAGACGATACTTGTGAGTACAGTTCCCTCATACAAACCTATTTCAGCTTTCGTAGTTTTCTCATAACGATGCGACAAAGTCAAAATTTGCTTGTTCTGCTGCCATGCAAATAGTGAAAACCTACTGACCTAATCGAATAAAAGTATTCACTGTGATGTTACACCCTATGAGCTATGCAATAAAGTATTTAAAAGAACAGACCGTAATATTTTGAATTTTTTAAAAAAATCGTAAAAGTACAGGAAAAAAGTCGAAAATTCAGAATTTTTTTAAAATACAAAAATAGTTCACGGGATTTTTTAAAATGTTTTATTACGTAGCCCATAGTATGCCATTTCACTGTGAATTATTTCACTTACGTCAGACAATTGGTTTTCACTATTTGCATGGCAGCAGAACATGCAAATTTTGACTTTGACGCACCGTTATGAGAAAACTATGCGAGCTAAAATTGTTTCGTAAGAGGAAACTGTACTCACAAGTTTCGTCTACAAACCTAACAATATTACATAAATATTTAAAATTATGATTTTATCGCACTTGAACACCCTTAAGGGCCTCTGTAGATAGACTGTGTTTGCGTGTGTGAGGCAGGAGCGGTAAGGTTGTCATTTGCCGACGTATATACGTATATAATGCATTATCACCTCTCCAAGCAAGCTACTCAGATGACGTGCAGTTCTTTACTATAATCCTTTCTTCGTATGGGATTCTAAGCGATGACCACATTATTTTATTTGTGGCCAGCATAATTCATAGTCTAACGTTTATTTCAATAGCTGTGTTTTTGAATCAGGTTGTTATTTTTCCACTAACGGCAGTCTGCACAACCCATTTTTGGCCATTTGGAGGGGCTTGAAAATTATGTTTCTAATTAACGCGCAGAATTTTTAAAACTATAGCGACAATGTTTGAAACGTGTTTTCTTTTCGTATATATACAAATATATTTTACGTTAAATAGTTTCATTAAAAAAATACCCGTAACTCGCTGCAACACATTTGAAGCGCAGGTAAAGGAGGCCAGTTAATACGCCACCTACCTGCGCGTTAGAGGCTCAGAAACGACGGAGCAGTAAAGGCGACTTTGAAACGCACATCATATACCGCGTCGCCTCAACGAGCCAAGCTCTGAAACAGCGTGCAAGCTTCCCGCCGAACGGTTTTTACTATGGGACACTAAGCGGTGACCATATAATTTTATTGGTGGAAAGTCTGCAACTAAGTTCAGTGTAGGTCTCAATCTGAGTCCCACATACATCCAGTTAGTACATTTTGAAGTACAATCTGTAACTGAAGGTTTCTTGAAGCCAATTTGCGAAAATTTAACAATAGCAATCCTGGACAATAGTTTTAGCCAACGTTTTAAACTAAATTGTTTTCAGTGTTACGAACTTCTGAGGTACAATCTCTGACGCCGGAACCTCGTGCATTTAACTGCGGCGCAAGAGATCACGCATAACGAATTAATAATTCTGGATAAACATTTACTCATAAAGTTGGCAAATACCATTATCTAGGATTGTCATTGAGTGTTTTATCAATATTGGCTTCTAAAAAAGCGTAGGAATTAATTGATGTTTTCAGCGTTTATTTATCTACCACGCACTCTTAACGAGGTTCCGACCTTGTCTGAAGTTTGTTTTCTTTGCGTACGTTGGCCCAACGGACACACGTTGAACATTTCGGTAGAAAAAAAAACCTGTTAACGAACACTCTACAACGCGTTTGAAGCGTGAGGTAGTCAGTACCCTTATGGGGGAAACACTGCTTATCTTAACTACTTCTATAAACTCCAGACAATGTGTAAACGGGCTTCTTTTCCACAGTCCATTTCTAGGAACCGGTAGTTTTTGCGAGAAGATTTTTTCATCAATTTGTTTTAATGTCTTCCGTGCACATCTGCAGATCTGCTTCGTAGCAGCGGATACAAGAAGGGGGATATTAGGGAAATCCCCCCCCCCCAAGAGCCCAACCATGTTTTAGGAATGTTATACTTTTTATTCAAACTATTGAAAACGCAGTAGGTGTTATGAAGTTTGCAATATATTCTAAGAAACTGACAGTAAACTCTTTGAAAATGCTCGAATTTGTGTCTGTTGGGTGTTAAACATTAACGTTCAAAATATTCTCAAAGTGCACCATTTTGCATTCTAAAATCAAAATTTTCCGGGGGAGGACCCTCAGACCCCCCGCTTTAAATCAGCCAACCGGTACTAACAAAAATACATTCCTCCCTCCCCCGTCAATTCCATTCTAGATCCGCCTCTGCTTCGTGGTTAATAATTGAATGTTTCTAACTCTCAGCTTGTTTGGGTTCTACCAGTTAATCACAGACTTTGGTGGCCACAGTAACCTCGTTCTGATTGGCTCAGTCAAAAAAGCAACGTCTCTACACAAAAACACCCTGCCAATAACCACGAATCAGAGCTGCAGATGTGCACGTAAGGCATTGAATCAATAGTTGTAGAAACAACCTAAGTCAATATTCTACCAATATGAGTTGTTGGTGTTATAATTTTGTGCTGAGTAATTACACGAATCATTAAACCACATTAATCGTCATTTGCGAGCGTAGCAAGACAATGAACTATGAGTTTATTTGAGAAACACTATATTTCATTTACTACCTCTGTACAAAATGATAACACCCACAACTCATTTAGGTAGAAAATTACTTATGTTGTCTCTCAAAATATTGAGTCATTTAAACTAAGCAGTGCAAAATATTTTTCGCGAAATTTACCAGCCCCAATACGTATATTAAAGTCTCTAGTCCACCAAAATATGAATATTAATGCGTACATAAAATATTTTGAAGTTGTGGAAAGAGGAGGGTATATGCCGCCTCACACCCCTTTTTGTTGCCAGTCGAAGTTACGCCTCTGTGAATAGGCGCATTTGTTTTCATTTGCACAGACTTTTCATGAACTGAATTGTGGGCGTTATACTCTAGACCTGATTGGAACTACAACACTGCAGACGACATAGAAATAAAACAATCACTCTCGCCACATAAATATCAAGTGTTGGTGGGGATGAGCTTTTTAATAAAAGACATAAAAATAATTATTTTAAAACATTGCGTTACCTTAATTATAATGAGTATTAGAAGCGACGTGTGAAAAAGCCACTTGAGAAAACGGGTCAATGATTGATTTCGCTTTGACGAGAATAAAATATTCAAAACGTATAACCATTCCGGAAAACTACAAACTTGTTGGAGACATGTCTCTTCAGTCAAAACTGTCCTTTCAAAACACGCAACTGTTACAACAAATCTTTACAAATTTCATTGTTATTCCAAATAATGCCTAGCTATAGACAAGGGAAATATCAATCAATAGTTTTCACTTCATGAAACATTAGCGCAACATTTCTACAAACCTAGTTAAGAAATGTGTGCACAGAGACATGCCCACACATACAAGACTACAATTTTCTGTAGTAATATGTTGGTTTTGTTGCTTGTTTTGTTCGTATATATTTAATGTACAGTTTGATTACTTACCTTTACAAATATTGTAGCACATAATTATATAAATATTCTATTTATTCCAGCAAAATGCACATCAGAGGATGTGATTTGAGAACAACAATATAATTTCCGACAAATCCTTGATTTTGGCAAAAGGTTTTACATCACGGGGCCTGCGCTTTAAAGTATTTCAGCGAGATGCACTAATTTCTTTTTTGATTAAAGGACTTCAAGTGGATTATATATATATATATATATATATATATATATATATATATATATATATATATATATATACGACAAGGACATATCTCGTTATGAATTTCAAAATTATGTAAACTTACTACAAACATAAAAATAAATAAATAAATAAATAAAAACGGTAACCTCCCAACTGGATTCAAAAACTCGAAGACAGAAACCTGACTTTAAAGCAACCTGCCCACAAACAAAAGGATATGAACAATACTTATTATTAAAGTCCCGTGCGAACAACTACTGATTTTTTATTAAATCAAGACCTTACGTGCACATACGCACAACCGTGCTTCGTGGCTATTGCCAGTGTATTTTTAATGGAAAGACAGATTTCATTTATTTTGCTGTCAATCGGAGAAAGATTACTACCAAACCATAAGTCTGTGAATGGCGAGTAGAACCTTACGACACGTGATTGTTAAACACATAAATTCTACAACTATGATGAGGAGACGCATGTGTACACGTATTACATTGAAAACCAGATGTGGATTGTTTTTCCGCAAAAATCAGTTGTCCCTATGAATAGCGAGAGGCATTGGAAAATCACGAAAATATTACGTCATCGTCATCTCCAGTAAACTGTAGTATCTTTACCCAACTACTATGGGAAAGGTCACTTCTACGACATTGTCATTTCACCGAAATTTTTCCCTACTCTTCCTCTTACTCCCTCCACCACGAACCACTCTGCACACCTCCTCTAAAAATGTTCTGTCAACTGCCGAGGTCGGAGAATTCCCTTACACTTCTTACCTTCTAAAAAAACCATACGCACCGCCTGTTTGCATCCCTTTACCCTGTCCATAAACCATACGCACCGTCTATTGGTGCTTGTGTATCGTTCCTCCCATTGGCTACCACGAGACATGAAGAGTTCGTACACCAGACATAAAGCCGAAACCCTATTGGCCATAGCTCCAACATTCGTCACCGCCCCGCATAACCCCCAGAGTGGGGAGATGAAAATATATTCTGTCAACTGACGAGATCGTAGATCTGACATAGCCCAATGGCTGATGTAATTTGTGACACGTATAAACAGTTTTGAGACAAATCATTGACGTTTTGTGTTATAGCTGTACAGTTCTAACTGGGCCTGTTGAAGGAGTAACAGAGCTTCAAATGAACGATAGTCAATTTCGAGAGTGTTATTGACAGCAAGTTGGAGCCGAGAAAAAAAGTCAGCGTTTCCCGAGATTTTCCAGTGTCTCTACCTGTGTACAATGGACTGTGGTCCAATTGCAATCGTAGAAGAATAGTCGACATGTTCGGATCACATTATCAAAGCAATTCCTGGTGTCCTGCAAAAATATCTTCCAAACTTCCCGCTGGTTAAATCGAGACTCCAATATGTATTCATGGGAAATGATTTTTACTGACGTAGTTTTCTTCCTCGAGGACCTTGGGAAGATGATTCCTAACACAAGCTCAAGACGTCAGGAGTCCCGCCACATATAGACCTGCTAAGAACAATCGCGCAGGGTTAACCTCAATAAATTAAATTATTATTATCCTGCAGTATTCCCCTCGTAGACGTGTTGGCCTTGACCAGGTGTATCCCGTCTTAACGGCGAGGTGCACGCGAGAGCAGGTACTCGCGCTTGTGGGTCGAGTGACGTGATGCAACCGTCTTTTGTTTACGGGATTAGCATAGTAAGGGGCCTGCGGGTAAGGGAGGGGGTAGACCCCCGGCGATGCCAGGCCCGAGCCGAGACTGTAATAAACGTAGTGGAGAGAGGTCGGGACTCGCCCCAGAACTGGGCTAACTGCGCTCGCCGGGTGATCTACTGCACGTCTATGTACTTTCCCTGGGGTTACCACCATCTACGCTCGGTCCGCCGTGAACTGGCGAGAACAACCCAGTTGACCTGGGTGAGTGAGTGAGTGAAGAGGTTTTGGTCAGCGGTTAACATCCAGGTCTTTAGCGCTGGTGAGGGGTGATATGATGTTGAGTATGAGCAGCGCCGGAATGAAAGGGCGGGGGAAACGGGAGATCCCCGAGAAAACTCGCCGACCAGCGGCATCGTCCGGCACGATTCCCACATGCGAATATCCGTGGACCGACCCCACCGGGATTAGAACCCAGATGAGGTGGACCGAGACCGGAAAATTTCACTTGTTCACTGACCTGTATGCTAGCCTCCAATAATATCTGCCCGCTCAAGCCGACAGAAGATGCTCATTGGCTGCTCGCTGATTCAGTGACACCACGTGATTGAACCTGCAGTCAGATGCTTCTTCATTACTGGCTCAGGGTACTGCAGGAGGTGTCAAAAGAGTCAACAGCCAATTGTGAAAGTGACACGAACCATCAGTTGTTTGTGTTATAGCTTGCTCCCTGTAACGAAGATGCGAATTCTTCAAGTCCCTAGCGACGAGAATTTCAAGCGGGAAAGTTGACTCCTTGCCACGTTTCAACGTACACCCAGCATGTCAGAAGGTTTGCTCCTGCTACAGGCTGTCGGATGTACGTGACTGATATATAGGGTCCGGTAGTTTTCGCGGAAATATTTTTGCAACACTTTGTTTCAGTGCCTTACGTGCGCACACGCATCTCTGCTTTGTGGTCAGTGATTGGATGCCTAAAATCACATACGTGTTGTGTCGCAGTTATCCATGTACTGATTGGCACAGTCAAATGAATAATAACTCTGCATAAAAATACTCTGCCAATAATTATGAAGTTGAGCTGCAGGTGCGCACGTAAGACACTGGAACAAGGTGGAGTGAAAATATTTTCGCGAAAACTACCGGGCCCTACTGATATAATTATAAATCCACTGTTGCACCAGTAAATATCAGTAGTTGGTTTGTGGCAAACCAAGACGAGCCAGGAACAGTTCAACCAAAAGTATGTATTTTCAAGAGAATGTTGATATTAAATATTTCCACGACATTTCACAACCTCGAAACATACATAATTTATAATATTACACTCCGTTCACCTTATGGTCTCCCAACTAGGTAGATAGGTGAATTTACGTCTCGTCGACAGAGGTCTCACATAACTGTACACAAGGTAAGGAACTGGGAGAGGATTCGGCCATGGCCTTGGTTAAGGACCTTTAGGTGACTTTGAGAAACCAAGGGAAACCTAAATCAGCATGACCAGAATCGAGAATGGAACTCGGGACCTCCCAAATCGTGGAGCTAAAAAAGTGGTCACCGAAAAGTAGGCAAAGCTGTGGTAGATGTAAGTTAATTCGGAAACTGGCCAAGGCACGTGCGAGATGTCTGATCAGGAATAACATTCAAAGGACCTTACATATACGTATACATATTTCAGACCAACCACAAAAGCATACAGGCTTTATCCCTTGCAGCCGAAAATGACTCAAATGGGTACTTTCCGGTTCTTTTTAGGTGTAAACATCTTGGTGGAGGATACTGAGAGAGGTGTAGGCACACACAATACATATTTATCTTTAACATCACGTCATAATATGATACGGTCACTACTGTATATCTCATAGAGGCTATGTATCGACATGAATACTACACACCAGTTCAGTGACTTGCACCTAGAGGCTAGAAGAGGAGCGATGTGCATGCCTGACTTGACCTTAGCACTTCTGCACGGCTGGAAAGTTGTCTTCGGTTGACTTGCAAAACAGAGTAAAATCCCAATAAGTTCCTACACCTGATGTATAAAAGTATTACACATACTATAAAGATAGCAATAGACGTGAACACATCATAATGTAGTACGCGCAGTATACAATAAAGAGGTGCCTACATCCTAGTCAAAATGATGTCTATAGACAGTTAATGGCGCCCAAGATTATGAGGTGGGCTGGGGACCAAAGCTTTAATTTAAATGTGACGAAATTCGAAAGCCATGGTAATCGCCAAGGAGCCATCCAGCCGTAGAAAATTAAGGAATTACATGGGCTGGCCTAAGCCGCTGAGAACTAACCGATAATTCGGTTCTCCCTTGCCAGATTAGTTGGATTCGCGCTGAAGAGTGGAGACAGTTTTCCTGTAAAATGAAAACTGCGAAGGAAACCGCTTTAAATGATATCATTATGAAAATACAATGAATTACTTCCTGCAATGTCTCACGACTGGGGACAGGCTGCATCATCAAATGTGATTATCATGTGCATGCCCTTACAGGCCTCGGACGCCTCAAATACACCCACCTAGGAAGACAACCGTGCCTGCATGCAGGACGGAGTTGGAGGATGAGATCCCTCCAAATGTCTCAAGACCCTTATATTAACCACGAGGTTCACGTCGCAGTTTATCCTTCCTCTGCACGGACGTGCGACGAGAAACACGACAGAAACATATCAGCCACCACCTAGGAGGATGTTTGTAGAGGCGGACAGCTGACGACGGCAGTTTCTACTCCCAGCCGCTGGAGTCCTCAAAGAAACTGCCGACAAGCAGTCATCTCCAGAAGCATAGGTTCTTGAGGAGGGAGAGGGGTGAACAGCGGAGCAGTATGGAGTCGATGAAGTCTACAGAGTTACCAGACACTACCATAATTACTCTTCACTGAAGTTTTTATATTTTCGGTAATTAGAGACCTGAAAAATTCGCGTTTTACTTTGGGAACAAGCTAGAACTCAAACAATAGTAAGTTCGTGTCATTTTCGTATCTGGTCCTTGACTTATTTTCCACCTCGTGGATGGCTTTGAAACAATAAATAAACAGCTAAATACAGGTCAAGTCATCTGTAGGGCCCGATAGTTTTCGCGAAAAGATTTTTGCCCCACTTTGTTTCAGTGTCTTACGTATACACCTGCAGCTCAACTTCATGATTATTGGCAGAGTGTATTTGTGCAGAGTTATTTATTCATTTGACTGAGCCAATCAGTACATGGATAACTGTGACATCACACGTCAGTGATTTGAGGGTTTAACCTCCATACCTTGTATGTTAAGGCATCCAATCACTGACCACAAAGCAGAGATGTAGGTGTGCACGTAAGGCACTGAAACAAAGTGCTGCAAAAATCGTTTCGCGAAAACTACCGGGCCCTGATCATCTGTTATGACTGTACAGCGACCAGCCAATGATCAGTTGTTGTGTACTTGAGTGCACATACATTCTTGGAGACTAGCCTACAAGTCAAAGAACCCGCGAGTTTATCCGGTCTCTAAACATAAGTGATATTTTCTAACACGTTAAAGCTAAATGCATCATGAGGTAAGTACGAAAAATAAGTTCTACATTGTTTACTTGATGTGACGTAATGTTTCTGAGAGAGAGAGAGAGAGAGAGAGAGAGAGAGAGAGAGAGAGAGAGAAAGAGAGATTACGATTATCGGACAGAGAGAATAAATAAGACTATTGTAGACTCTGAAGTTACATATACAAACTGTTCACATGCAAATAAGGCTCATGAATCATAGCCGTCAAGTTATATTAACATAATAATTTATCAGTAATTTTACACATCACGCATTTCTTAAATGTGGGATTGTTTAAGTCAATCTTAATATTTGCTATATCCATTTAATAAATAAACATTGTGACAACATGAATCACTGTTCGGGAGAGCAGCAACACTCTTTTAAGAACATGTTGCGTATAATTTAAAACACGTAGGTTGCGTGTGCAGACGTTTTCCACAATTATCGTAAATTAGTAACTGCAATGACAACGAACACTTTCCAGAGTTTAATTTTACAGTTTTTATATGAACGACCAATATAAGGACGTATAGCTGGCGTTAAAATGAAGTGTACTATAATACAGTTATAAAAATAATAATGCTATGTTCTGAAGACGATAGTTCGCCTAGAAGAGACGTTAATATATTTCATCACAAGCTTGGGACTCGCTGGCACAACCGTCTTGTCAGCTGGCAGCTGGTTTGAATACAGCCCAATTATCGCCAGCAAGAGAGTTCAAGGCGACACCACTTGGCCCAGCAACAAATGACAGATGAACTACTCGTCTCGACACAACTTGAAGCAGTGTCTGCGAAGATAGTCATCCTCTCAGTAGGAGGTATACATCATAGGAAGTGAGGACCTATATTTAGATACGAAGAAATTGGCACAAGAGAAATGAACGTCGATAAATGCGAGTGTTAATACCAAACAATTTGAGTCACGTTAAACTAGAGAAGCGAGAGTGTTTCAAGAAAATGTTATCCAGTACAATAAAAATATATATTACTTTACTACCACTTTGTTTAAGTGCTTACGTGCACATATGTAACGCTGTATTTTGATCAACGATGGCTAGGGACCTTAAAAATTCGCGTTATTTTTCAGGCTAGGGTTCCAGCAACTGTAAGATCGCGCCACTTTCACAATCGGCTGTTGACTTGTTTGACACTTCCTGCAAGTCATTGTGCCAATAATGACATTGTAACTAAATGCGGGCCCATTTGACTGTGTCAGTGAGCAGGCAATGAACTGCTGCTGTTTGCTTGAGGACACAGATATTCTTGGAGGCTAGCCTACACGTCAGAGAACCTACGAATTGTTCCTGTCTCCAATGATTGCATGTTATAACTTCCAGCATCATGGCTTTATATCTACAAATCACAGACGTGTGGTGTCGCAGTTAACCTTGTACTAACTGTCACAGTCAAAGGAAGACGACTCCGCACAAATGCTCACAGCCAATAACCACGAAGCATAACTGCAGTGTGCAAGTAAGGAGATGAAATAAAGTGGGGCAAGCATCTTTTCGCGGAAACTTCCAGTCTCTACCTATAAGTAGATATGATTATTTATCGCGGGAAAACTAACTCTTTGCTGAGTTTCACGTACGTTCTTCTTATCAAAAGATAACTAGCTTTCGCTTGTACTTGGAGCAGTTACCCTACTTAACTGAGCCAATAAGAATCCCGCAATAGTAATATTTTATGTCTGTTATTGGTCTGCAGACAGCTACGTTGTGTTAGACGTATATCACCCAATCACTAGGGACATGCAAAATTCGCGTTATTTTCTGACAGTTGACTAGACTCCAAGAGACTGTAGACATGTTCGACGTCTCCCGCTGGCCGACATTGTCGTGCCTTGCCGCGAAGAATGCTTACACGGTAGAGGGGCCAGTCTCTGTAAAGACGTGACACACGCACATGACAACACATGAAAGTTCGTGGTCAATTGAATCGCATATTATGCTCTGTTATGTATAGGAAAGTGTAGTTTAGTTTGCTACCAAATTATAACGCGAATTTTGCATGTCTCTACCAATCACGCATGTTTCAGCAAATTTCTGTATTCAACGATATGTTGGCACAAAAAATGTTCGCGATATACCATCAACCTACCTAAAGAAAAATTATCGTTATTAAAACTCTGCCCACCAGTTGAACAAATTGCACATAGGGATGATGCGTCGTTACGTAAGCCGGTCAACGTCACCCTTAGCGAATCATAAACGTTGTCCCCCGCCCCGCACACACATACACAGCTCAACCTAAATAAGGAGCCAGCTTAACTGGTTACTGTACTAGTTTCACCCACTCCCACTTAGCGTTTTACTGCTGATTTATGGCGTAAAAGCCGTGCGTCATAAAACGTAACCCAACAAACTG
>PNEQ01094654.1:0-29099 GCA_003012365.1 Medauroidea extradentata
TATATGAGAACAATCCAGGCATTGTTATATTTGACAACCATTCGGACAAGGTTATATATAACAACCATCAAGGCTTTGTTTTATTTGACAATTATCCAGGCACTGTTATATATGACAACCATGCAGGCACTGTTATATATGACAACCATCAAAGCACTGTTATATATGACAAACCTCTAGGCATTATTATATATGACAATCTTCCATGCACTGTTATATATAACGACCAACTAACCCTTGTTATATGTTACATCCATCCAGGCATTGTTATATATATGACAACCATCAATGCAATGTTATATATAACAACCATCCAAACATTGTTTTATATGACAACCACACAGTCACTGTTATATAAGACAACCATCCAGACACTGTTATATAAACCAAACTTCCAGGCATTGTTATATATGGCAACCATCCTGGCATTGTTATTTATGACAACCATCCAGTCACTGTTACATATGACAACCATCTAGGCATTGTTATACATGACATTCATCCTGGCATTGATTATATGACAACCATCCAGGCACTGTATTATTAACAACCTTCCAAACATTGTTATATATGACTACCATCCATGCATTTTAATATATAAAACCATCAAGGCACTGTTATATATGACAACAATCGAAACATTGTTATATATGACACCAATACAGGCATTGTTATATATGACAACCATCCAGGCACTGTTATATATGACAACCATCAAGGCACTGTTATATATGACAACCATCTAGACATTATTATATAAGACAACCATCCAGGCACTGTTATATATGACGACCAAATTTCCCTTGTTTTATGTGACATCCATCCAGGCATTGTTATATATGACAAACATTCAGGCAATGTTATATATAACAACAATTCAGGCACTATTATATATGACAACCATCCAGGCATTGTTATATATGTCAACCATTCAGGCAAGGTTATATTTAACAACCATCCACGGATTGTTATATATGACAACCGTCCAGGTATTGTTACAATTGACAATGTTCCAGGCATTGTTATATATGACAACACTCCAAGCACTGTGATATATTACAACCATCAAAACATTGTTATATATGACAACCATAAAGGCACAGTTATATATGACAACCATCCAGGCATTGTTATATATGATAACCATCCAGGCACTGTTATATATGACAACCATCCAGTCACTGTTACATATGACAACCATCTAGGCATTGTTATTCATGACATTCATCCTGGCATTGATTATATGACAACCATCCAGGCACTGTATTATTAACAACCTTCCAAACATTGTTATATATGACTACCATCCATGCATTTTAATATATAAAACCATCAAGGCACTGTTATATATGACAACAATCCAAACATTGTTATATATGACACCCATCTAGGCAATGTTATATATGAAATTCTTCCAGGCATTATTTTATATGACAACCATCTAAACACTGTTATATATGACAACCCTCCAGGCACTGTTATATATGACAAACATCCAGACATTGTTATATATGACAACCATACAGTCACTGTTATATATGACAACCATCCAGACACAGTTATATATGACAATTATCAAGTCATAATTATATATGGCAACTATTTTGGCATTGTAATTTATGATAACCATCCAAGCACTGTTATATCTGACAACCATCTAGATATTGTTATATATGACAACCATTCAGGCAAGGTTATTTATGACAACCATCCAAGCACTGTTATATATGACAACCATCCCTTCATAGTTTTATATGACAACCGTAGAGTCACTGTTATATATGACAAACCATCCAGACACTGTTATATATGACAACCATCCAGGCATTGTTATATATGACAAAAATTCAGGCACTGTTATATCTGACAAACATCCAGGCATTGTTAAATATGACAACCAACTAATCTTTGATATATGTGTCATCCATCCAAGCATTGTTATACATGACAACCATCCAGGCACTGTTATATATGACAACAATCCAGGCATTATTATATATGACAACCATCCATTCACTGTTATATATAATGACCAACTAACACTTTTTATATGTGACATCCATTCAGGCATTGTTATATATTATAACCATCCAGGCAATGTTATATATAACAACCATTTAGGCACTGTTACATAAGAACACCATCCAGGCATTGTTATATATGATAACCATTCTGGGAAGATTATATATAACAACCATCCAGGGATAGATATATATGACAATCATCCAGGCATTATTATATATGACAACCATCCAGGTTTTTTTATATATGAGAACAATCCAAGCATTGTTATATTTGACAACCATCCAGGCACTGTTATATATGTCAACTATCCAGGCATTGATATACATGACAACCATCCAGACAATGTTATAGATTTCAACCATCCAGCGCATATACATATGTCAACCATTCAGGCACTGTTATTTATGACAACGATTCAGGCATTGTTATGTATGACGACCATTATGGCATTTTTATATTTGACAACCATACGGGTACTGTTATATATTACAACCATCCAGACCTGCTATATATGACTACCATTCAGGCATTGTTATATATGACACACATCCAGGCATTGTTGTATATGACATCCATCAAATCATTGTTATATATGACAACCATCTAGACACTGTTATATATGACAACCATCCAGGCACTGTAATATATGACAACCATCCAGAAACTGTTATATATGACAACCATCTAGGCATTGTTATATATGACAACCATCCAGGTATTGTAAATATGACAAAAATCCTGGAACTATTTTATCTGACAACCATCCAGGCATTGTTTATATGACACCATTCAGACAAGGTTATATATGACAACCTTCAAGGGATTGTTACATATGACAACCATCCTGGCATTGTTTTATATGACAACCATCCAGGCACTGTATTAACTGACAACCTTCCAAACATTGTTATATATGACAACCATCCATGCACAGTTATATATGACAACCATCCAGGCATTGTTATATATGACAACCATCCAAGCATTGTTACATATGACATCCATCCAGACATTGTTATATATGACAACCATCCAGGCTCTGTTATATATGACTACCTACGAAACATTGATATATATGACAACCATCTAGACACTGCTATATATGACAACCATCCAGGCATTGTATCATATATGACAACAATCCAGGCATTGTTATATATGACAACCATCCAGGCATTGTTATATATGACATCTATCCAGGTATTGTTATATATGCCAAATCCAGGCACTGTAATATATGTCAACCATCCAGGTATTGTTTTACATGATAACCATCAATTCACTGTTATATATGACAACCATCCAGGCATTGTTATATATGACAACCATTCAGGCTTTGTTATATATGACAACCACCCAGGCATTGTTAAATATGACAACCATCCAGGAATTGTTATATATGACAACCATCCAGGCACTGTTATATCGTCGGCTTACTTTTAAAACCTCGTAAGTCCAGATTGTCCCAAAATTATTTTCCAGGTCAATATGGTGCAGATTTTCAATTAACTTCTAGTGGTAAAACCTCGTAAGAATACTCTACATTATCTTAATTTTATGGCCAAATTAAAAAACCTCGTATATCTTTGGCAGCGCAAATGTAACCTAAACACTCGTATGTCAGAATCCTAATACCTCGTATCTTAGTTGTTCTGAACCATACTATAAAACCTCGTAAGTCTTTGTTGTATAAAACCTTGTATCTTTTTCCACAAAAGCCAGCCTTTAGAGCTTGTAAGTTCGTGTTGTATGCTGGCAATTCCATTGGGAATAGTCGAAATATTGGTGTATGTGCGCGGGTACTAGTTATTGTGTTCACCAATTATGAAATCACGCATTTATCACATCCTGGCTGAATGCCTCATCCCTGTACCACATGATGAAACTGAAAGTGCATAACTTCACATTATATGATATGAAAACCAGTTAAGGTTATTGCTACCTCTGGCATGAGGCGAATGGAGGACTAACAGCAAATGAATTTGCTAGCATATTTTGTGATTTCATTCTCAATAATGTACCCTACGAGCAAGGAGATGAAGTTGTCATTTATAGCGATGGATGTGGGTACCAGAACAGAAACTGCACAGTGGCAAATTCTCTCTTAAACCTAGCCCATCAAGAGAAAATAACAATCACTCAGAAATTCTTGATTAAGAGACATACTCAAATGGAATGCGATAGTATTCATTCCACTATTGAGTGAGCTGCAAGACTTAAACCAAGGCCATACCATGTGAAGTACTTACCCTACACATTTTTCAGAGATTACAGTGCCATTTCATTTCTGTCACGATTAGACCAGGATCAAAAGTGGGGGATCCTAAAGTGAATGACATCAGATGTATACAGTATGATCCATCTTTGACTGTGCGAGTCAAAACAGATTTCAAAGGTATGTTCATGGTTTCACTGACATTGTTTGATTTTAACTCTTAGTTAAATGTTTCTGTGGCACCATTTTCAGTATGCACACTTTTATTTCAGGAGAATGGCAACAACTACCACGAAGGATAAAGAGAACTGTGAGTTGCTCAAACAATGGAGAAAACATCTTTAACCTGCTCCATTGAAGATTACGAAGGATAAATTTGATGACCTTCAATATTTGAAAGCAGTCATCCCTCAAGACTGCCACATGTTTTATGACAACTTGTCACACTTGTAAAGGTAATTACTTTTTAACCATTCCTGAAAATTCTAGGCACATAACATCTTAAACTGTTTTGTGCTGTGACACCATGTTTCAAACAATTCTAAAAATAAGGCACACTTCTAGTTCAGAAAAATGGTAACAATTACTACCCCAAAGGATAAAAACAAAAGTGAGTTGCTCCAACTATGAAGAGAAACACCTGTACAGTGCTACAGTGAAGATAACATTGGATTCATTTGATGATTATCATAAACCATGTGTTTTTATCACCCTTTTCGAACTAGTTAAGGACTTTTTCAACTTTGTTCTTGAAGTAGTAGTTCAGGAAAATTCAATTTCTCATTTAAAGTGTAGAATTTGTGATAACTAAAGTTATTTTGTTATTTCACTTCATGATCTTCATTCTATAAAACCTTGTATGTTTAATGTTACTGCCAATAAAGCAGATGTAAAACCTCGTAAGTCATAAATTTACACAGAATAACTACTAATTTGTACCATAAATACATAAATACGAGTGAATGTGCATTTAAATTATATTTCCTGTATGAAAAATATACAGCACAGCAGTTAGCTATTGTGTAGCACAGCTAATAAGGTTTTTTTGCACTCCTCTAAAATGTACTGAAATGAACTTAGGAGGTTTTAGAAGTAAGCCGACGATATAACAATGCCTAGATGGTTGTCATATATAACAGTGCCTGGTTGGTTGTCATATATAAAAATGCCTGGATGGTTGTCATATATATCAATGCCTGGATGGTTGTTATATATACCCTTGCCTGAATGGTTGTCATACATAACAATTCCAGGATGGTTGTCAGATATAACTGTGCCTGGATGGTTGTCATATATAACAATGCCTGGGAGGTTGTCATATATAACAGTGCCTGGATGGTTGTCATGTAAAACACTACCTGGATGGTTGTCATATATAACAGTGCCAGAATGGTTGGCATATATCAATGCCTGGATGGTTGTCATGTAAAACAATGCCTGGATGATTGTCATATATAACAGCGTCTAGATGGTTTTCATATATAACAATGCCTGGATGATTGTCATATATAACAGTGTCTGGATGGTTTTCTTATATATCAATGTTTGGATGGTTGCTATATATAACAATGCCTGGATGGTTGTCATATATAACAATGATTGGATGGTTGTCATATGTAAAATGCCTTAATGGTTGTTATATATAACAATGCCTGGATGGTTGTCATATATATCAGTGCTTGAATGGTTGTCATATATAACAATGCCTGGATGGTTGTCATATATAACCTTATCTGAATGTGTGTCATATATAACAATGCCTGGATGGATGTCATATAATACAATGCCTGGATGGGTGTCATATATAACAATGCCTGAATGGTTGTCCTATATAGAAATGACTGGATGGATGTAATATATAACAGTGCCTGGTTGGTTGTCATATATAAAAATGCCAGGATGGTTGTCATATATAACAATGCCTGGATGGTTGCCATATAAAACAGTACCTGCATGGTTGTAATATATAACAGTGTCTGGATAGTTGTCAGATATAACAATGGTTGGATGGTTGTTATAAATAACAGTGCCTGAATGGTTGACATATATATATATATATATATATATATATATATATATATATATATATATATATATATATACGGGCTGGATAATAATAATCCATAACATTGTCTGGATGGTTGTCATGTATATCAATGTCTGAATGGTTGTCATTAAAAACAATGCCTGGAATAATGTCATATATAACAGTGCCTGAATGGTTGTTATATATAACATCGCCTGGATAGTTGTCATACATAACAATGCCTGGATGGATGTCACATATAACAAGGGTTAGTTGGTCGTCAAATATAACAGTGCCTTGATGGTTGTCATATATAACAGTGCCTGGATGGTTGTCATATATAACAATGCTTGGATGGATGTCATATATAACAGTGCCTGGATGGTTGTCATATATAATATTTCCTGGATGGTTGTCATATACAACAGTGCCTTGATGGTTGTCATATATAACAGTGCCTGGAATGGTTGTCATATATAACAATGCCTGAATGTTAGTCGTATATAACTGTGCCTGGATGGTTGTCATATATAACCTTGCCTGAATAGTTGTCATAAATAACATTTCCTGGATGGTTGTTAGATAAAACAGTGCTTGGATGGTTGTCATAAATAACAATGACGGGATGGTTGCCATATATAACAATGCCTGGATGATTGTCGTATATAAAAGTGTCTGGATGGTTGTCATGTATAACAGTGACTTTATGTTTGTCACATAAATCAATGTTTGGATGGTTGTCATATTTAAGTGTGCCCTGATGGTTGTCATATATAACAAAGCCTGGATTGTTGTCATATATAACCATTCCTGGATGCTTGTCACATATAAGAGTGCCTGGATGGTTGTCATATATAACAATGCCTGTATGTTTGACATATATAACTGTGCCTGGATGGTTGTCATATAAAACAATGCCTGGATGGTTGTCATATATAACCTTGCCTGAATGGTTGTCACATATAACAATGCCTGGATGGTTGTGAGATATAACAGTGCTAGTTGGTTGCCATAAATAACAATGCCGGGATGGTTGCCATATATAACAATGCCTGGTTGATTGTCATATATAACAGTGTCTGGATGGTTGTCATATATAACAGTGACTGTATGGTAGTCACATAAAACAATGTTTGGATGGTTGTTATATATAACAGTGCCTGGATTGTTTTCATATATAACAATGCCTGGATTGTTGTCATATATAACAATGACTGGATTGTTCTCATATATAAGAGTGCCTGGATGTTGTCATGTATAACAATACCAGGATGGTTGTCATATATAACAGTACCTGGATGGTTGTCATATATAACAATGCATGGATGTTTGTCATATATCATTGCCTGGATGGTTGTAATATATAACAATGCCTAGATGGTTGTCATTTATAACAATGCCTGGAAGGTTGTCATATATAACAGTGTCTGGATAGTTGTCATATATATCAATGTTTGGATGGTTGTCATATATAACAGAGCTTGGATGGTTGTCAATTATAATATACCTGAATGGTTGTCATATGTAACAATGCCTGGATGGTTGTCATACATAACAATGCCTGGTTGATGTCAAATATAACAGTGCCTTGATGTTATTCATATATAAAAATGTCTGGATGGTTATCATACATAACAATATTTTGGAAGTTTGTCATATAATACAGTGCCTGGATGGTTGTCATATAAACAATTCCAGGATGGTTGTTATATATAATAATGCCTTGATGGTTGTCAAAGAAAACAATTCCTGGATGTTTGTGATGTAAAACAGTGTCTGGGTGTATGTCATATATAACTGTTCCTGGATGGTTGTCATATAAAACAATGCCTGGATGGTTGTCATATATAACCTTGCCTGAATGGTTGTCATATATAACAATGCCTGGATGGTTGTCTGATATATCAGGGCTTGGATACTTGTCATTAATAACCTTGCCTGAATTGTTTTGAAATATAACAATGGCTGGATGGATGTCAGATATAACGGTGCTTAGATGGTTGTCATAAATAACAATGCCGGGATGGTTGCCTTATATAACAATGCCTGGATGATTGTCACATATAACAGTGTCTGGATGGTTGTCATATGAATCAGTGACTGTATGGTTGTCATATAAAACAGTGTTTGGATGGTTGTCATATATAACAGTGCCTGGAAGGTTGTCATAAATAACAATGCCTGGATGGTTGTCATATATAACAATGCTTGGATGGTTGTGAGATATAACAGTGCTATTTGTTTGCCATAAATAACAATGCCGGGATGGTTGCCATATATAACAATGCCTGGTTGATTGTCATATATAACAGTGTCTGGATGGTTGTCATATATAACAGTGACTGTATGGTTGTCACATAAAACAATGTTTGGATGATTGTTATATATAACAGTGCCTCGATGGTTGTCATATATAACAGTGCCTGGATAGTTGTCATATATAACAATTCATGGATGGATGTCATATATATCAATGCCTGGGTGGGTGTCATATATAATAAAGCCTGAATTGGTTATCTTATATAACAATGCCTGGATGGTTGTCATATATAACAGTGTCTGGATAGTTGTCATATATACCAATGTTTGGAGGGTTGTCATATATAACAGTGCCTGGATAGTTGTCATATAATACAATGCCTGGAGGATTGTCATATATAAAAGTGTCTGGATGGTTGTTCTATATAAAAGTGACTGTATGTTTGTCATATAAAACAATGTTTGGATGGTTGTCATATATAACAGTGCCTGGATAGTTTTTATATATAACAATGCCTGGATGGTTGTCATATATAACAATGCCTGGATGGTTGTCATATATAACAGTGCTTATATGGTTGTCATATAAAACAATACCTGGATGGTTGTCATTTGCAACTGTACCTAGATGGTTGTCATATATAACAATGCCTGGATGGTTGTCATATATAACAATGCCTGAATGGTGGTCATATATAACAATGCCTGGATGGTTGTCATATAAAACAATGCCTGGATGGTAGTCATATATAACAGTGTAGAGATGGTTGTCATATATATCAATGTTTGAATGGTAGTCAAATATAACAGAGCCTGGATGATGGTCATATATGACAATGCCTGAATGGTTTTCATATATAACTGTGCCTGGATGGTTGTCATATATAACAATGCCTTGCAGGTTGTCATATATAACAATGTTTGGAAGGTTGTCAGTTAATACTGTGCCTGGATGGTTGTCAAATAAAACAATGGCAGGATGGTTGTCATATGTAACAATGCCTAGATGGTTGTCATATATAACCTTGCCTGAAATGTTGTCATATATAACAATGCCTGGATGGTTGTCAGATAAAACATTGCCTGGATTGTTGTCATATTTACATTGACTGGATGGTTGTCATATATAACAATGCCTAGGTTTTTGTCATATATAACAGTAACTAGATGGTTGTCATATATAACAGTGCTTAGATGGATGTCATATATAACATGGCCTGGATGGGTGTCATACATAACAAGGCCTGAATGGTTGTCATATATAGCAGTGTCTGGATGGTTGTAGTACATAACATTGCCTGGATGGTTGTCATACATAAAAATGCCAGGATAGTTGTCATACATAACAATGCCTGGATAGTTGTCATATATAACAGTGCCTGCATGGTTGTCATATATAACAGTGCCCGGATAGTTGTAAGATATAACAGTGGCTGAATGGTTGTCTTATATAACAGTACCTGAATGGTTGTCATATATAATAATGCCTGGATAGTTGTCAGATATAACAGTGGCTGGATGGTTGTCATAAATAACTTTGCCTGAATGGTTGACATATATATATATACGGGCTGGATAGTTTTAATCTATAATATTGTCTGGATGGTTGTCATGTATATCAATGCTTGAATGGATGTCATATATAACAATGCCTGAATGGTGTTCATATATAACAGTGCCTGGATGATTGTCATATACAAAAATGCCTGGATGGTTGTCATATAAATCAATGCTGGATGGTTGTTTTATATAAATGTGCCTGAATGGTTGTTATATATAACATATCCTGAATGGTTGTCATATATAACAATGCCTGGATGGATGTCACATATAACAAGGATTATTTGGTCGTTATATATAACAGTGCCTGGATGGTTGTCACATTAAACAGTTCCTTGATGGTTGTCATATATAACAGTGCATTTATGGTTGTCATATATAACAGTGCCAGGATGTTTGTCGTATATAACAATGCCTGGATGTTAGTCATATATAACTGTGCCTGGATGGTTGTCATATATAATCTTGCCTGAATGGTTGTCATAAATAACATTTCCTGGATGGTTGTTAGATAAAACAAAGCTTGGATGGTTGTCATAAATAACAATGACGGGATGGTTGCCATATATAACAATGCCTGGATGATTGTCGTATATAAAAGTATCTGGATGGTTGTCATATATAACAGTGACTTTATGTTTGTCACATAAAACAATGTTTGGATGGTTGTCATATTTAAGTGTGTCCTGATGGTTGTCATATATAACAAAGCGGGATGGTTGTTATATAAAACAATTCCTGTATGCTTGTCATATATAACAGTGCCTGGATGGTTGTCATATATAACAATGCCTGGATGTTTGACATATATAACTGTGCCTGGATGGATGTCATATAAAACAATGCCTGGATGGTTGTCATATATAACCATTCCTGGATGGTGGTCATATATAACAATTCCTGGATGGTTGTCATATATAACAATGCCTGGATGGTAGTCATATATAACAGTGTAGAGATGGTTGTCATATATATCAATGTTTGAATGGTAGTCACATATAACAGAGCCTGGATGATGGTCATATATGACAATGCCTGAATGGTTTTCATATATAACTGTGCCTGGATGGTTGTCATATATAACAATGCCTTGCAGGTTGTCATATATAACAATGTTTGGAAGGTTGTCAGTTAATACAGTGCCTGGATGGTTGTCAAATAAAACAATGGCAGGATGGTTGTCATATGTAACAATGCCTAGATGGTTGTCATATATAACCTTGCCTGAAAGGTTGTCATATATAACAATGCCTGGATGGTTGTCAGATAAAACATTGCCTGGATTGTTGTCATATTTACATTGACTGGATGGTTGTCATATATAACAATGCCTAGGTTTTTGTCATATATAACAGTAACTAGATGGTTGTCATATATAACAATGCTTAGATGAATGTCATATATAACATGGCCGGGATGGGTGTCATACATAACAAGGCCTGAATGGTTGTCATATATAGCAGTGTCTGGATGGTTGTAGTATATAACATTGCCTGGATGGTTGTCATACATAAAAATGCCAGGATAGTTGTCATACATAACAATGCCTGGATAGTTGTCATATATAACAGTGCCTGCATGGTTGTCATATATAACAGTGCCTGGATAGTTGTAAGATATAACAGTGGCTGAATGGTTGTCTTATATAACAGTGCCTGAATGGTTGTCATATATAATAATGCCTGGATAGTTGTCAGATATAACAGTGGCTGGATGGTTGTCATAAATAACTTTGCCTGAATGGTTGACATATATATACGGGCTGGATAGTTTTAATCTATAATATTGTCTGGATGGTTGTCATGTTTATCAATGCTTGAATAAATGTCATATATAACAATGCCAGGATGGTGTTCATATATAACAGTGCCTGGATGATTGTCATATACAAAAATGCCTGGATGGTGTTCATATAAATCAATGCTGGATGGTTGTTTTATTTAAATGTGCCTGAATGGTTGTTATATATAACATATCCTGAATGGTTGTCATATATAACAATGCCTGGATGGATGTCACATATAACAAGGATTAGTTGGTCGTTATATATAACAGTGCCTGGGTGGTTGTCACATTAAACAGTTCCTTGATGATTGTCATATATAACAGTGCATTTATGGTTGTCATATATAACAGTGCCTGGATGTTTGTCGTATATAACAATGCCTGGGTGTTAGTCATATATAACTGTGCCTGGATGGTTGTCATATATAATCTTGCCTGAATGGTTGTCATAAATAACATTTCCTGGATGGTTGTTAGATAAAACAAAGCTTGGATGGTTGTCATAAATAACAATGACGGGATGGTTGCCATATATAACAATGCCTGGATGATTGTCGTATTTAAAAGTATCTGGATGGTTGTCATATATAACAGTGACTTTATGTTTGTCACATAAAACAATGTTTGGATGGTTGTCATATTTAAGTGTGTCCTGATGGTTGTCATATATAACAAAGCCTGGATGGTTGTCATATATAACAATTCCTGTATGCTTGTCATATATAACAGTGCCTGGATGGTTGTCATATATAACAATGCCTGGATGTTTGACATATATAACTGTGCCTGGATGGTTGTCATATAAAACAATGCCTGGATGGTTGTCATATATAACCTTGCCTGAATGGTTGTCACATATAACAATGCCTGGATGGTTGTGAGATATAACAGTGCTAGTTGGTTGCCATAAATAACAGTGCCGGGATGGTTGCCATATATAACAATGCCTGGATGATTGTCGTATATAAAAGTATCTGGATGTTTGACATATATAACAGTGACTGTATGGTTGTCACATAAAATAATGTTTGGATGGTTGTCATATATAACAGTGCCTGGATAATTGTCATATATAACAATGCCTGGATTGTTGTCATATATAACAATGACTGGATTGTTCTCATATATAACAGTGCCTGGATGGTTGTCATGTATAACAATACCAGGATGGTTGTCATATATAACAGTGCCTGGATGGTTGTCATATATAACAATGCATGGATGTTTGTCATATATCATTGCCTGGATGGTTGTAATATATAACAATGCCTAGATGGTTGTCATTTATAACAATGCCTGGAAGGTTTTCATATATAACAGTGTCTGGATAGTTGTCATATATATCAATGTTTGGATGGTTGTCATATATAACAGTGCCTGGATGGTTGTCAATTATAACAATATATGAATGGTTGTCATATGTAACAAAGCCTGGAAGGTTGTCATGCATAACAATGCCTGGTTGGTTGTCAAATATAACAGTGCCTTGATGTTTTTCATATATAAAAATGCCTGGATGGATATCATATATAACAATGTTTGGAATTTTGTCATATAATACAGTGCCTGGATGGTTGTCATACAAACAATTCCAGGAGGGTTGTCATATATAACAATGCCTGGATGGTTCTCATATATAACAGTGCCTGGATGGTTGTAATATATAACCTTGCCTGAATGATGTTCATGTATAACAATGCCTGGATGGTTGTCATATATAACAGTGCCTGAATGGTTGTTATATATAACATTGCCTGGATGGTTGTCATATATAACAGTGCCTGCATGAATGTCAGGTATAACAAGGGTTAGATGGCCGTCATATATATCAGTGCCTGGAATGTTGCCAAATATAACAATGACTGGATGGTTGTAATATATAATAATGCCTGGATGGTTGTCATATATAACAGTGCCTAGATAGTTGTCATTAATAACAATGCCTGGATTGTTGTTATATATAACAATGCCTGGATGGATTGTCATATATAAGAGTGCCTGGATGGATGTCATATATAACAATGACTGGATATTTGTCTTATATAACAGTGCCTCGAAGATTGTCATAAAACAATGCCTGGATGGTTGTCATGAATAACAATACCTTGATGGTTGTCATATATAACAGTGCTTGGATGGTTGTCATAAATAACAATGAAGGGATGGTTGCCATATATAACAATGCCTGGATGATTGTCGTATATAAAAGTGTCTGGATGGTTGTCATGTATAACAGTGACTTTATGTTTGTCACATAAATCAATGTTTGGATGATTGTCATATTTAAGTGTGCCCTGATGTTTGTCATATATAACAAAGCCTGGATTGTTGTCATATATAACAATTCCTGGATGCTTGTCAAATAGAAGGGTTCCTGGATTGTTGTCATATATAACAATGCCTGGATGTTTGACATATATAACTGTGCCTGGATGGTTGTCATATAAAACAATGCCTGGATGATTGTCATATATAACCTTGCCTGAATGGTTGTCACATATAACAATGCCTGGATGGTTGTGAGATATAACAGTGCTAGTTGGTTGCCATAAATAACAATGCCGGGATGGTTGCCATATATAACAATGCCTGGTTGATTGTCATATATAACAGTGCCTGGATGGTTATCATATATAACAATGCCTGGATTGTTGTAATATATAACAATGACTGGATTGTTCTCATATATAAGAGTGCCTGGATTGTTGTCATGTATAACAATACCAGGATGGTGTTAATATATAACAGTACCTGGATGGTTGTCATATATAACAAAGCATGGATGTTTGTCATATATCATTGCCTGGATGGTTGTAATATATAACAATGCCTAGATGGTTGACATTTATAACAATGCCTGGAAGGTTGTCATATATAACAGTGTCTGGATAGTTGTCATATATATCAATGTTTGGATAGTTGTCATATATAACAGAGCTTGGATGGTTGTCAATTATAACAATACCTGAATTGTTGTCATATGTAACAATGCCTGGATGGTTGTCATACATAACAATGCCTGGTTGGTTGTCAAATATAACAGTGCCTTGATGTTATTCATATATAAAAATGTCTGGATGGTTATTATATATAACAATGTTTTGGAAGTTTGTCATATAATACAGTGCCTGGATGGTTGTCATATAAACAATTCCAGGATGGTTGTCATATATAATAATGCCTTGATGGTTGTCAAAGAAAACAATTCCTGGATGTTTGTCATGTAAAACAGTGTCTGGGTGTATGTCATATATAACTAATCCTGGATGGTTGTCATATAAACAATGCCTGGATGGTTGCCATATCTAACCTTGCCTGAATGGTTGTCATATATAACAATGCCTGGATAATTGTCTGATATATCAGGGCTTGGATACTTGTCATTAATAACCTTGCCTGAATTGTTTTGAAATATAACAATGGCTGGATGGTTGTCAGATATAACAGTGCTTAGATGGTTGTCATAAATAACAATGCCGGGATGGTTGCCTTATATAACAATGCCTGGATGATTGTCACATATAACTGTGTCTGGATGGTTGTCATATGAATCAGTGACTGTATGGTTGTCATATAAAACAGTGTTTGGATGGTTGTCATATATTACAGTGCCTGGATTGTTGTCATAAATAACAATGCCTGGATGGTTGTCATATATAACAATGCTTGGATGGTTGTGAGATATAACAGTGCTAGTTGGTTGCCATAAAAAACAATGCCGGGATGGTTGCTAATTATAACAATGCCTGGTTGATTGTCATATATAACAGTGTCTGGATGGTTGTCATATAACAGTGACTGTATGGTTGTCACATAAAACAATGTTTGGATGGTTGTTACATATAACAGTGCCTCGATGGTTGTCATATTTAACAGTGCCTGGATAGTTGTCATTTATAACAATTCCTGGATGGTTGTCATATATATCAATGCCTGGGTGGTTGTCATATATAATAAAGCCTGAATTGGTTATCTTATATAACAATGCCTGGATGGTTGTCATATATAACAGTGTCTGGATAGTTGTCATATATATCAATGTTTGGAGGGTTGTCATATATAACAGTGCCTGGATAGTTGTCATATAATATAATGCCTGGAGGATTGTCATATATAAGAGTGTCTGGATGGTTGTTCTATATAAAAGTGACTGTATGTTTGTCATATAAAACAATGTTTGGATGGTTGTCATATATAACAGTGCCTGGATAGTTTTTATATATATCAATGCCTGGATGGTTGTCATATATAACAATGCCTGGATGGTTGTCATATATAACAGCGCTTGGATGGTTGTCATATAAAACAATACCTGGATGGTTGTCATTGAAACTGTACCTAGATGGTTGTCATATATAACAATGCCTGGATGGTTGTCATATTTAACAATGCCTGGATGGTGGTCATATATAACAATGCCTGGATGGTTGTCATATATAACAATGCCAGGATGGTAGTCATATATAACAGTGTAGAGATGGTTGTCATATATATCAATGTTTGAATGCTAGTCATATATAACAGAGCCTGGATGATGGTCATATATGACAATGCCTGAATGGTTTTCATATATAACTGTGCCTGGATGGTTGTCATATATAACAATGCCGTGCAGGTTGTCATATATAACAATGTTTGGAAGGTTGTCAGTTAATACAGTGCCTGGATGGTTGTCAAATAAAACAATGGCAGGATGGTTGTCATATGTAACAATGCCTAGATGGTTGTAATATATAACCTTGCCTGAAAGGTTGTCATATATAACAATGCCTGGATGGTTGTCAGATAAAACATTGCCTGGATTGTTGTCATATTTACATTGACTGGATGGTTGTCATATATAACAATGCCTAGGTTTTTGTCATATATAACAGTAACTAGATGGTTGTCATATATAACAATGCTTAGATGGATGTCATATAAAACATGGCCTGGATGGGTGTCATACATAACAAGGCCTGAATGGTTGTCATATATAGCAGTGTCTGGATGGTTGTAGTATATAACATTGCCTGGATGGTTGTCATACATAAAAATGCCAGGATAGTTGTCATACATAACAATGCCTGGATAGTTGTCATATATAACAGTGCCTGCTTGGTTGTCATATATAACTGTGCCCGGATAGTTGTAAGATATAACAGTGGCTGAATGGTTGTCTTATATAACAGTGCCTGAATGGTTGTCATATATAATAATGCCTGGATAGTTGTCAGATATAACAGTGGCTGGATGGTTGTCATAAATAACTTTGCCTGAATGGTTGACATATATATACGGGCTGGATAGTTTTAATCTATAATATTGTCTGGATGGTTGTCATGTATATCAATGCTTGAATGGAAGTCATATATAACAATGCCTGGATGGTGTTAATATATAACAGTGCCTGAATGGTTGTCATATATAACAGTGCCTGGATGATTGTCATATACAAAAATGCCTGGATGGTTGTCATATAAATCAATGCTGGATGGTTGTTTTATATAAATGTGCCTTAATGGTTGTTATATATAACATATCCTGAATGGTTGTCATATATGACAATGCCTGGATGGATGTCACATATAACAAGGATTAGTTGGTCGTTATATATAACAGTGCCTGGGTGGTTGTCATATTAAACAGTTCCTTGATGGTTGTCATATATAACAGTGCATTTATGGTTGTCATATATAACAGTGCCTGGATGGTTGTCATATATAACAATCTCTGGATGATAGTCATATATAACTGTGCCTGGATGGTTGTCATATATAATCTTGCCTGAATGGTTGACATAAATAACATTTCCTGGATGGTTGTTAGATAAAACAAAGCTTGGATGTTTGTCATAAATAGCAATGACGGGATGGTTGCCATATATAACAATGCCTGGATGATTGTCGTATATAAAAGTATCTGGATGGTTGTTATATATAACAGTGACTTTATGTTTGTTACATAAAACAATGTTTGGATGGTTGTCATATTTAAGTGTGCCCTGATGGTTGTCATATATAACAAAGCCTGGATGGTTGTCATATATAACAATTCCTGTATGCTTGTCATATATAACAGTGCCTGGATGGTTGTCATATATAACAATGCCTGGATGTTTGACATATATAACTGTGCCTGGATGGTTGTCATCTATAACCTTGCCTGAATGGTTGTCACATATAACAATGCCTGGATGGTTGTGAGATATAACAGTGCTAGTTGGTTGCCATAAATAACAGTGCCGGGATGGTTGCCATATATAACAATGCCTGGTTGATTGTTATATATAACAGTGTCTGGATGGTTGTCATATATAACAGTGACTGTATGGTTGTCACATAAAATAATGTTTGGATGGTTGTCATATATAACAGTGCCTGTATAATTGTCATATATAACAATGCCTGGATTGTTGTCATATATAACAATGACTGGATTGTTCTCATATATAACAGTGCCTGGATGGTTGTCATGTATAACAATACCAGGATGGTTGTCATATATAACAGTGCCTGGATGGTTGTCATATATAACAATGCATGGATGTTTGTCATATATCATTGCCTGGATGGTTGTAATATATAACAATGCCTAGATGGTTGTCATTTATAACAATGCCTGGAAGGTTGTCATATATAACAGTGTCTGGATAGTTGTCATATATATCAATGTTTGGATGGTTGTCATATATAACAGTGCCTGGGTGGTTGTCAATTATAACAATATATGAATATTTGTCATATGTAACAATGCCTGGATGGTTGTCATACATAACAATGCCTGGTTGGTTATCAAATATAACAGTGCCTTGATGTTTTTCATATATAAAAATGCCTGGATGGATATCATATATAACAATGTTTGGAAGTTTGTCATATAATACAGTGCCTGGATGGTTGTCATATAAACAATTCCAGGAGGGTTGTCATATATAACAATGCCTGGATGGTTCTCATATATAACAGTGACTGGATGGTTGTAATATATAACCTTGCCTGAATGCTGTTTATATATAACAATGTCTGGATGGTTGTCATATATAACAGTGCCTGAATGGTTGTTATATATAACATTACCTGGATGGTTGTCATATATAACAATGACTGGATGAATGTCAGGTATAACAAGGGTTAGATGGCCGTCATATATATCAGTGCCTGGAATGTTGCCAAATATAACAATGACTGGATGGTTGTAATATATAATAATGCCTGGATGGTTGTCATATATAACAGTGCCTAGATAATTGTCATTAATAACAATGCCTGGATTGTTGTCATATATAACAATGCCTGGATGGATTGTCATATATAAGAGTGCCTGGATGGATGTCATATATAACAATGACTGGATGTTTGTCTTATATAACTGTGCCTCGAAGATTGTCATAAAAATGCCTGGATGGTTGTCATGAATAACAATACCTGGATGATTGTCATATATAATAGTGCCTGGATGGTTGACATATATATGTATGCCTGGATGGATGTCATATATAACAGAGTCTGGATGGTTGTCAAATATAACAATGCCTGGATGGTTGTCATACATAAAAATGCATGGATGGTTGTCATATAAATCAGTGTCTGGATGGTTGTCATATATATTAATGTTCGGATGATTGTCTTATATAACATTGCCTGGATGGTTGTCATATATAACAGTGCCTGAATGGTTGTTATATATAACATTGCCTGGATGATTGTTATATATAAAAATGCCTTAATGGATGTCACATATAACAAGGGTTAGTTAGTCGTTATATATAACAGTGCCTGAATGGTTGTCATATATAATAATGCCTGGATGGATGTCACATATAACAGGGGTTAGTTGGTCGTCATAATTATCAGTGCCTGAATGGTTGTCATATATAACAATGCCTGGATGGATGTCACATATAAAAAGGGGTAGTTGGTCGTCATATATAACAGTGCCTGGATGGTTGTCATATACAATAATGCCTGGATAGTTGTCAAAGAAAACAATGCCTGGAGGTTTGTCATGTAAAACAGTGTCTGGGTGTTTGTCATATATAACTGTTCCTGGATGGTTGTCATATAAAACAATGATTGGATGGTTGTCATATATAACCTTGCCTGAATGGTTGCCATATATAACAATACCTGGATGGTTGCCTGATATATCAGGGCTTGGATACTTGTCATTAATAACCTTGCCTGAATTGTTTTGAAATATAACAATGGCTGGATGGTTGTCAGATATAACAGTGCTTAGATGGTTGTCATAAATAACTATGCCGGGATGGTTGACTTATATAACAATGCCTGGATGATTGTCACATATAACAGTGTCTGGATGGTTGTCATATGAAACAGTGACTGTATGGTTGTCATATAAAACAGTGTTTGGATGGTTGTCATATATAACAGTGCCTGGATGGTTGTCATAAATAACAATGCCTGGATGGTTGTCATATATAACAATGCTTGGGTGGTTGTCATATATAACAGTGCCTGGAATGTTGTCATGTATAACAATACCTCGATGGTTGTCATATATAACAGTGCCTGGATAGTTGTCATATATAACAATTCCTGGATGGTTGTCATATATATCAATGCCTGGGTGGTTGTCATATATAATAATGCCTGAATTGGTTATCTTATATAACAATGCCTGGATAGTTGTCATATATAACAGTGTCTGGATAGTTGTCATATATATCAATGATTGGAGGGTTGTCATATATAACAGTGCCTGGATAGTTGTCATATAATACAATGCCTGGAGGATTGTCATATATAAGAGTGTCTGGATGGTTGTTCTATATAAAAGTGACTGTATGGTTGTCATATAAAACAATGTTTGGATGGTTGTCATATATAACAGTGCCTGGATGGTTGTTATATATAAGAATGCCTGGATGGTTGTCATATATAACTGTGCTTGGATGGTTGTCATATAAAACAATACCTGGATGGTTGTCATTTGCAACTGTACCTAGATTGTTAGCATATATAACAATGCCTGGATGGTTGTCATATATAACAATGCCTGGATGGTGGTCATATATAACAATGCCTGGATGGTTGTCATATATAACAATGCCTGGATGGTAGTCATATATAACAGTGTAGAGATGGTTGTCATATATATCAATGTTTGAATGGTAGTCATATATAACAGAGCCTGGATGATGGTCATATATGACAATGCCTGAATGGTTTTCATATATAACTGTGCCTGGATGGTTGTCATATATAACAATGCCTTGCAGGTGTTCATATATAACAATGTTTGGAAGGTTGCCAGTTAATACAGTGCCTGGATGGTTATCAAATAAAACAATGCCAGGATGGTTGTCATATGTAACATAGCCTGGATGGTTGTCAGATAAAACATTGCCTGGATTGTTGTCATATTTACATTGACTGGATGGTTGTCATATATAACAATGCCTAGGTTTTTGTCATATATAACAGTATCTAGATGGTGTCATATATAACAATGCTTAGATGGATGTCATATATAACATGGCCTGGTTGGGTGTCATACATAACAAGGCCTGAATGGTTGTCATATATAGCAGTGTCTGGATGGTTGTAGTATATAACATTGCCTGGATGGTTGTCATATATAAAAATGCCAGGATAGTTGTCATACATAACAATGTCTGGATAGTTGTCATATATAACAGTGCCTGCATGGTTGTCATATATAACAGTGCCTCGATAGTTGTAAGATATAACAGTGGCTGAATGGTTGTCTTATATAACAGTGCCTGAATGGTTGTCATATATAATATTGCCTGGATAGTTGTCAGATATAACAGTGGCTGGATGGTTGTCATATATAACAGTGCCTGAATGGTTGACATATATATATACGGGCTGGATAGTTTTAATCTATAACATTGTCTGGATGGTTGTCATGTATATCAATGCTTGAATGGATGTCATATATAACAATGCCTGGATGGTGTTCATATATAACAGTGCCTGAATGGTTGTCATATATAACAGTGCCTGGATGATTGTCATATATAAAAATGCCTGGATGGTTGTCATATAAGACAATGCTGGATGGTTGTTTTATATAAATATGCCTGAATGGTTGTTATATATAACATTGCCTGGATGGATGTCACATATAACAAGGATTAGTTGGTCATTATATATAACAGTGCCTGGGTGGTTGTCATATATAACAGTGCCTTGATGGTTGTCATATATAACAGTGCATTTATGGTTGTCATATATAACAGTGCCTGGATGGTTGTCATAAGTAACTGAAACCCTAACTAGTTGATAGGTGTTTCAAAATGAGACACATGAATTAATTACAAATTACTACAAAACAATACTTTTATTTGTGAGTGACAGTTCTGACATAACACACTACGTAAACAAGTATATCTGTATTTATCAAAAAATGAACTTTCAATACTATCATTGAATACTAACATATAACACAATTTTTTTTAAAGAATCAAATTTAACAATAGATACAGGCAAATCGTATTTGCATACAAAATGATTGAGTTTAGGGTCTCTCCCTAACAAGCAATACAATTTACAAATTACTCATTTTAACAATTGAATTACGCAAAATGTAATCGTGCACAAAATGATAATTGATTAAGTTCTCTCCAAAACATACTAAACAATTTTAAAAGGTCACTAAAAACTTAATATGAAATTATGAGTCACGTCAGCGGGCTCCATCAGTCCCCAATTTTACAGGAGCATGCGTACTTACAACATAACATGAGATCACGTCCGCCTCCGAACAGAAACAGAAAAAGACAAGAGGCTAGAGAAGGACTGGCCACATGCTACAACGACTCACCTGGCCAGGGCTCGTCCCTGCGCATGCGCCAGAGGAGAGGGAAAAAGAGGAGTGGGAAGCCACAGAGGTAGGAACAAAACATAACTATTATTAGTAGAACCTACAAGAATTACCCCTCGAGCTGACGACAAGTCCAAGTAATCGCTGCTGCGCGCCACCATCGCCCTATTCAACAGGCACCACCGGTGCATAACAATGCCTGGATGGATATCACATATAACAAGGGGTAGTTGGTCGTCATATATAACAGTGCCTGGATGGTTGTAATATATACCAATGCTTGGATGTATGACACATATATCAAGGGTTAGTTGGGTGACATATTTAACAATGCCTGGATGGTTGTCAGATATAACAGTGCCTGGATGGTTATCATATATAACAATGCCTGGATTGTTGTCATATATAACAATGACTGGATTGTTCTCATATATAAGAGTGCCTGGATGGTTGTCATGTATAACAATACCAGGATGGTTGTCATATATAACAGTACCTGGATGGTTGTCATATATAACAATGCATGGATGTTTGTCATATATCATTGCCCGGATGGTTGTAATATATAAAAAATGCCTAGATGGTTGACATTTATAACAATGCCTGGAAGGTTGTCATATATAACAGTGTCTGGATAGTTGTCATATATATCAATGTTTGGATGGTTGTCATATATAACAGAGCTTGGATGGTTGTCAATTATAACAATACCTGAATGGTTGTCATATGTAACAATGCCTGGATGGTTGTCATACATAACAATGCCTGAATGGTTGTCATATATAACAATGCCTGGATAATTGTCTGATATATCAGGGCTTGGATACTTGTCATTAATAACCTTGCCTGAATTGTTTTGAAATATAACAATGGCTGGATGGTTGTCAGATATAACAGTGCTTAGATGGTTGTCATAAATAACAATGCCGGGATGGTTGCCTTATATAACAATGCCTGGATGATTGTCACATATAACAGTGTCTGGATGGTTGTCATATGAATCAGTGACCGTATGGTTGTCATATAAAACAGTGTTTGGATAGTTGTCATATATAACAGTGCCTGGATTGTTGTCATAAATAACAATGCCTGGATGGTTGTCATATATAACAATGCCTGGATGGTTGTCAAATATAACAATGCCTGGTTGGTTGTCATATATAAGAGTGCCTGCATGGTTGTTATATATAACAATGCCTGGATGGTTGTCATATATAACAATGCCCGGATGGTTGAAATATATAACAATGCCTGGATGGTTGTCATATATAACAATGCCTGGATGGTTGTCATATATAACAGTGTCAGGATGGTTGTCATTTATATCAATGTTTGGATGGTAGTCATATATAACAGAGCCTCGAAGGTTGAAACATATAACAAAGCCTGGCTGGTTCTCATATGTAACAATGCCTGGATGGTTGTCATATATAACAATGCCTGGATGGTTGTCATATATAATAGTGTCAGGATGGTTTTCATATATATCAATGCCAGGATGGTTGTCATATATAACATGGCCTGGATTGTTGTCATATATAACATTGCCTGGATGGTTGTCATGTAAAACAATACCTGTATGGTTGTTATATATAACAGTGCCTTGATGGATGTCATATATAACAATGCCTGGATGTTTGTCATATATAACAATGCCTGGATGGTTGTCAAATATATAACAATGCCTGAATGGGTGTCATTTATAACAATGTTTGGAAGGTTGTCATATATAACATAGCCTGGATGGTTGTCATATATGACAATGCCTGGATGGTTGTCATATGTAACAATGCCTGGATGGTTGTCATATATAACAATGCATGGATGGTTGTCATATATAACTGTGCCTTGATGGTTGTCATATATAACAATGCCTGGATGGTTGTCATATATAACAATGATTGGAGGTTGTCAGTTAATACAGTACCTGGACGGTTGTCATATATAACAATACCTGGATGGTGTTCATATATAACAGTGCCTGTATGGTTGTCATATATAACAGTGCCTAGATTATTGTCATATATAAAAATGCCTGGATGGTTGTCATATATAACAATGCCTGGATAGTTGTTATATATAACCTTGCCTGAATAGTTGTCATATATAACAATGCCTGAATGGTTGTCATATATTACAGTGCCTGAATGGTTGTTATATATAACATTGCCTAAATGGTTGTCATATATAACCGTGTCTAGATGGTTGTCATATATAACTGTGCCTGTATGGTTGTCATATATAACAATGCCTGGATGGTTGTCATCTATAACAATGATTGGAGGTTGTCAGTTAATACAGTACCTGGACGGTTGTCATATATAACAATGCCTGGATGGTTTTATATATAACAGTGCCTGAATGGTTGTCATATATAACAGTGCCTAGATGGTTGTCATATATAAAAATGCCTGGATGGATGTCATATATAACAATGCCTAGATAGTTGTTATATATAACCTTGCCTGAATAGTTGTCATATATAACAATGCCTGCATGGATGTCACATATAACAAGGGTTAGTTGGTCGTTATATATCAGTGCCTGGATAGTTGTCATATATAATAATTCCTTGATGGTTGTCATATATAACAGTGCCTGGATGGTTGTCATATATAATAATGCCTGGATGGATGTCACATATAACAAGGGTTAATTGGTCGTAATATATAACAGTGCCTGGATGGTTGTAATATGTAATATTGCCTGGATTGTTGTCATATATAACAGTGCCTTGATGGTGTACATATAACAATGCCTGGTTGGTTGTAATATATAACAATGCTTGGATGGATGACACATATATCAAGGGTTAGTTGTTTGACATATTTAACAATGCCTGGATGGTTGTCAGAAATAACAATGCCTGGATGGTTATCATATATAACAATGCCTGGATGGTTGTCATATATAACAATGCCTGGATGGTGTTCAGATATAACAGTGCCTGGATAGTTGTCATATATAAAAATGCCAGGAGGGTTGTCATCTTTTAAAATGCCTGTTTGGATGTCATATATAACAGTGCCTGCATGGTTGTCTAATATACCAGTGTCTGGATGGTTGTCATATATATCAATGCCTGGATAATTGTCATATATAACAATGTCTGGATGGTTGTCATATATAATAGTGCCTGGATGGTTGTCATGTAAAAAAATACCTAGATGGTTGTCATTCATAACAGTGACTGTATGGTTGTCATATATAACAATGCCTGGATGGTTGTTATATGTAACAATGCCTGGATGGATGTCATATGTAACAATGCCTGGATGGTTGTCATATATAACAATGCCTGGAAGGTTGTCATATATAACTGTGCCTGGATGTTTGTCATATATAACAATGCCTGGATGGTTGTCATATAAAACAATGATTGGAGGATGTAAGTTAATACAGTATCTGGACGGTTGTCATATATAACAATGCCTGGATGGTTGTCATATATAACAGTGCCTAGATGGTTGTCATATATAAAAATGCCTGGATGGTTGTCATTAATAACAATGCCTGGATAGTTGTTTTATATAACCTTGCTTGAATGGTTGTCATATATAACAATGCCTGGATGGTTGTCATATTTAACAGTGCCTGAATGGTTGTTTTATATAACATTGCCTGGATGGTTGTCATGTATAACAATGCCTGGATGGATGTAACATATAAGAAGGGTTAGTTGGTTCCCATATATATCAGTGCCTTGAGGGTTGTCATATATGATAATGCCTGGATGGTTGTCATATATAACAATGCCTTGATGGTTGTCATATATAATAGTGCCAGGATGGATGTCATATATAGCAATGCTTGGATGGATGACATATATAAAGGGAAAGTTGGTTGTCATATTTAACATTGCAGGATGTTTGTCAGATATAACAGTGCCTGAATGGTTGTCATATATAACAATGCCTGGATGGTTGTCATATATAACAATGCCTGGATAGTTGTCATACATATCAGTGCCTGGGTGTTTGTCATCTATAACTATGCCTGGAGTGTTGTCATATAAAACAGTGCCTGGATGGTTGTCATATATAACCTTGCCTGAATGGTTGTCATATATAAAAATGCCTGGATGGTTGTCACATATAACAGTGCTTGGATGGTTATCAAAAATAACCTTGCCTGAATGGTTGTCATATATAACAATGCCTGGATGGTTGTCAGATATAACAGTGCTTGGAAGGTTGTCATAAATAACAATGCCGGGATAGATGCCATATATATTATTGACTAGATGGTTGTCAATATAACAGTGCCAAGATGGTTGTCATATATAACAGTGCCTGGATAGTTGTCATACTTAACAGTGCCTGGTTGGTTGTCATGTATAACACTACCTGAATGGTTGTCATATATAAGAGTGCATGGATGGCTGTCATATATAACAATGCCTGGCTGGTTGTCATATATAACAATGCCTGGATGGTTGTCATATATAACAATGCCTGGATAGTTGTCATACTTAACAGTGCCTGGTTGGTTGTCATGTATAACACTACCTGAATGGTTGTCATATATAAGAGTGCATGGATGGCTGTCATATATAACAATGCCTGGCTGGTTGTCATATATAACAATGCCTGGATGATTGTCATATTAAACAATGCCTGGATGGTTGTCATATATAACAAACCCTGGATGATTGTCATATATAACAGTGTCACGATGGTTGTCATGTATATCAATGTTTGGATGGTTGTCATATATAACAAAGCCTGGATGGTTGTCACAATTCATAATGCATGCATGGTTGTCATTTTTAAAATGACTGGATGGTTGTCATATATAACAGTGCATGGATGGTTGACATATATTACAGTGCCTGGATGGATGTCATATATAAAAATGCCTGGATGGTTGTCATATATATAAAAATGTTTGAATGGTTTTCATATAATACGGTGCCTGGAAGGTAGTCATATACAACAATGCCAGGATGGTTGTCATATATAACAATGCCTGGATGGTTGACATATATAAAAGGGCCTGGATGGTTTGTCAAATATAACAATGCCTGGATTGTTCTCATATATAAAAAAACCTGGATGTTGTCATTTATGTCTATCCTTGGATGGTTGTTTTATATAACCTTGCCTGAATGGTTGTTATATATATCAATGCCTGGATGGTTGTCATATATAACAGTGCCTGAATGGTTGTTATATATAACATTGCCATGATGGTTGTCATATATAACAATGCCTGGATGGATGTAACATATAACAAGTGTTAGTTGGTCGATATATATAACAGTGCATAGATGGTTGTCATATATAATAATGCCTGGATGGTTGTCATATATAACAGTGCTTTGATGGTTGTCATATATAACAGTGCCTGGATAATTGTCGTATAAAACAATGCCTGGATGGTTGTCATATATAACAGTAACTGGATGGTTGTCAAATATAAAAATGCCTGGATTGTTTCTTATATAACAATGCCTGGATAGTTGTCATATATAACAATGCCTGGATTGTTGATATATATAATCTTGCCTGAATAGTTGTCATATATAACAATGCATGGATAGTTGTCATATATAACAGTGCCTTCATTGTTGTCAGATATAACAGTGGCTGTGTGGTTGTCATATATAACAGTGCCTTGATGGTTGTCATATATAATAGTGCCAGGATGGTTGTCATATATAACAATGCTTGGATGGATGACACATATATCAAGTGTAAGTTGCTGTCATATTTAACATTGCAGGGTGTTTGTCAGATATAACAGTGCCTGAATGGTTGTCATATATCACAATGCCTGGATGGTTGTCATATATAACAATGCCTGGATAGTTGTCATACATAACAGTGCCTGGGTGTTTGTCATCTATAACTATGCCTGGATGGTTGTCATATAAAACAATGCCTGGATGGTTGTCATATATAACCTTGTCTAAATTGTTGTTATATATAACAATGCCTGGATAGTTGTCTTTTATAACAGTGCTTGGATGGTTGTCATAAATAAACTTGCCTTAATGGTTGTCATATATAACAATGCTTGGATGGATGACACATATATCAAGGGTAAGTTGCTGTCATATTTAACATTGCAGGATGGTTGTCAGATAAAACAGTGCTTGGATGGTTGTCATAAATAACAATGCCGGGGTAATTGCCATATATAACAATGCCTTGGAGATTGTCATATATATCAGTGTCTGGATGGTTGTCATATATAGCAGTGACTGTATGATTGTCATATAAAACAATGTTTGGATGGTTGTCATGTAAAACAATGCCTGGATGGTTGTCATATATAACAACGCCTGGAAAGTTGTCATATATAACAATGCATGGATGGTTGTCAAATTAAACAGTGCCTGGATGGTTGTCATGTATAACAATACCAGGATGGTTGTAAAAAAATATAACAGTGCCTGGATGGTTGTCATATATATCAATGCCTGGATGGTTG
>PNEQ01094655.1:0-29101 GCA_003012365.1 Medauroidea extradentata
TGACTGTTACCCCAGCGAACAGCACGTTTCACACTGACTTGATGCAGAAAGTAGGTATTTTACAATGACTATTGACCCAAAAAGCAGCACGTTTGCACGTTTGACACCGACTGTTGCCCTAGCGAGCAGCCCATTTCACATTGATTGTAGCCCAGCGAGCAGCACGTTTCACAACAGAATTGATATGGTAGCATTCAGTCCTTATTTACTTGCAGGTTCGTCATTTGTTATCTGAGAGTTCTTTAAGCTGTATTTGAATAGTCAGTTTATATTCGTTGAGTATGTCTATGCACATAAGTTTAATAGCACCCGGTTCATGCTCTTCAAGATTATTCGTAATAGTTAACACCTTTTCATTCAAGATTCTGGTGGCATTATCAGAAACTAACAAAAAATTAAATATTGAACAATACATGGTAAATATATGTATTATTCTGTAAGGAATGGTAACCAAAATGAAATTATCTTGACACTTTTACAGTGCTGAACAGATATAAGCAAAAAAATAAAATACAATCAACTTGGCAATGCTTATACACTGGCCAAAGAGTATGCTGAAACACCCAACAAGTGAGCAATTTCGCGTACTCATCAAGGTCAGAGCCTCTGTGTAATATACAGACAATGCTAGGGTAATTTGATAACAGGTAATGCCAAGTACGGATTATGTAACATAGAGAATTCAGATACGGCCTTGTAAGTCTGGATTTTAGACTACAAAAAAAAAACAGAGTCGTATTATACTTTAATGACAGAATTCGCAAACATTTTCATATCTGCCCAAAAATAATGTAGAATATTTTCAAAACTGAATTTCTTAGTCTAAATTTAATTTTAAGGAATAATGTGTGCCAAACTTCAACAAGTTCCATACAAATTACCTGTGCATGACGATGTAAAGTAAATCTAAAAGCGTATTGCACATGGCATACCCTTGTCCGTTATTACAGGTAACCAAGTCAATATTAATGAAAACCCGATCATATCAATTTGTTCTAGAGTCATCCCACACCAGATTTCCACATTTTCAAGGACTTCCAGGTTTACCATCATTTACTGCGACAGTCATTTTGCGAAAGAAATAAGAGGTTTTACACGGTAACAAGTCGAGTAAAACATTGTCGAGTCTGCATGTTTACAGAACTCCCCCTCCCTTCCCCAAAAGAAATGCAGCTTTCTCTGATTTGTTGTTATTTAAAAATACATGAGAAAATTCGAATTATGTAACGAAAGACTTAACTGTATACCAATGTACGGAAACACAGAAGCCTAACATACATTTCCTTAAACAAGAACAAATTTCAGTCTGAAAATTGACTATACTGGTCTATTTACAGACTTACTTCGATTCAGTCCCAAGAAATGAGTATTGTAGTAGGAACAGTACTTCTGAAAGTGACAGCACGATTCTGACTGTCCTTATATCAATCAGAACTGTATCAGCTGACAACGTTTTTAATCCAAATATTGCCGACGTTTAGCTACAGAAACAATGTATTCTGTAGAGGCATACTTCTATATTGCAGAGAATTTTCACGGTAGAATGAGGATTTTGGTAGTCATATATTTTGTGTATCTCTCCACAGCATGTCACCATTTTTTACACACAATGTGTTGTCGTTATTAAATAGAATAGCATAAGTAAACAACATACTGAACATACGATATTTAAAAAATGTTACGGTGAACAGCCTACAGGAACTATGCTTAAAAGTACACTAGCAACCGCAAAATGTACGTGCAACTGTTGTATTGGCATTAATATGACATTTATTATATTATTTTAATGGAATCACCATGAAGACTGGTTAGTAAATCTCTCTTCATGGCCGGTACTGTCAGAAAGGCGTCTCATCTACGAAATAAGAATACATGCTCACATGTAAGCAATCAGTATAAATATTAACGTCTAAAATTATTGAGAAAATAGTAGTTAGTCTCAAGTAATATTTGGTGTTTCGCATCAAATGATATCGGCAGAGAAGGCGGAAAAGCGCGAGAATCTTTCCTGCCAGCGTACTGTCCAAACAAGTGTAACGTTGCGAGTCATGTACAACACGACGCTTATGATTTAGCTGTTCACAGAAGCGCACCAGAATTAGAACTGGCACAGTCAAATAGGGACTCACTTATTTTCTCAGTGTTGCGAGTGTGTGCGAGTGATGAGCCCTCACCACGCCACTGGTAGGCGTGTCCCCGGAACACAAGAATAGTCTGTACAAAGAAAAACAAGACCACGTGTCTGACCGATGTGTTACCGTATGAGGTTCGTTGTGCAAGCTAGAGACCGGAAAAATTCGCGGGTTCACCGACCTGCATGCTAGCCTGCAAGAATATACGTGAACTGAAGCAGACGGCAGATGCTCATTAGCTGCTTAGTGTTAAAGTCTAATACGTTTGTATGAAGTACATTTTTATTATTGGCTCGGAGATTTCCAGGAAATGTCAAATAAGTCAAATGCCAATTACGAAAGTGACACAAACATACAGTAGTTAGAATTCTAGCTTGTGACCAAACGAAAATGCAAATTTTTTAGGGTCTCTAGCAATATATTCATGTAAGTTTTTCTGGGCTGCCAACATAACTTCACTCGCACTGTTTTTCAGTACGTTGTATGAAAATTTTTGCAAAAACTATTTCTACGATGAGAACTCTTATTCTGTAAGTACTGGCGCTGTGTCTGTCTTCCAAATGTCTTGCGACTATCTTTATGTAAATATCGGAGCCTAGGGTGTTACGACAGGAAGTTCATAAATATGACCGACATTTGAAGTTGCGTTCTCAACCATTATAATTGGAGAACAAATCCCATTGACATGTGGCTGGGAAGCAGACAAAAGTGCATTATTTCTATAAATATATAATACGTTTCTTAAATTATAGCTATGTGTATATTAACTTTTACTGCCGACGCAAACGACAAAATTAAAACAGTACGTGTGCTGCCATCTCTTTACCGGGAGATACAGTACCAGCGCTGCTGTATTGTACGTGCAGTACACTAGGGACGGAGTTACGCAACAGACCAACTAACAATGTCAATGCAAATGAGATTTAGGCTTGGATTGATACAACTCCAAAAAAATATAACACCCAACCTGAATTTTGTTGTTATCTATGGGCTTACGTTACATATTTTTGTTGGTTTGGTCTGTTGTTGCATAACTCCGTCCCTATATATTTGAGCCAAATGCATTACAGACGAATGCAATTTATGACGTAACTTTTAATCGGGTTTCTGACAAGGACCAAATATGATTCACATTTAAAAAGTCAGTATTTAATAAATACACTGCGGAAATACAACATATAATTTAGTAAGAATAAAGAAGATTTTCAGAGGTTATCCTACAGTATTTCCAAGCATACTGAGGTTCTGGTAAAGAGAGATGCTAGACAATACGATATAAAGACAGTCACGAGTAACAATATGTATCGTGGTAGGTCTCGTAAGACAGTCACAGGTGGCGATATTTACCCGAGGTGAAGCTACAGAATAGACCTCGATTCCTGGTTAGCTGATGCAAGTGCGGTGTATTTGGTTTCTGAAATGCCACTTACGAGCTGTCAAAGTTCCTTCGTTTTGGAACAGACTATAGGAAGGGCCGTACGAGTCACTGCAACGAAGAGCCGGCCTTCCTCCTATGCGGTTACCGCCGGGAGCCACCAAACACGATAAGGGCGCGGGTTCGTAGAAAGAAATAGAATTGTCGCCAGCAAATCACGTGTGTATTTTTACTCTGCGGGGCGGCGCCTATCTACGTACAACATCTGGCGAGGAACTTCCCACTGAGCTCAAATCCTTACGAAGAACTTTTACTGCTTAAAGATATTTCAGTAAGTTTTATTTTTTAAATCCTGCAAGGAGGCAAATATCTCAAAACCGTTGCATTGTAAATGTTGGAAATGGTTTGTACTACGTAGCCTAATTTCTTCAAAAAGTAAGTTTCTATAATTTTGGCTATTATCTATAGACTTAATTAAATAACAAAAAGCACAAATTAGGACACATGGCCCTAATGCCCCGTTCACACAAACCGATCGAAGTAAATATCACTACGATAGCCAATAGTGTTTCAGTGATATAGACGATTTATAAAAAACATATTTTGCCCCTTTTTATTGCTTGGGGGTCGAATTTAACAAAAAAATCCTAAAACATTTTTTTGGGTATTTACGTAAGCAACATTTTGAAATGAATACCAACTCTCTATCCCGAAGGATTCGATAGATATCGATAGTTAATCGTAAACACATTTAAGGTATTTTCAACCCCTTAAATGTTGAATTTCGAAAAATCCTAATTTGGCTAACATGCATTTTTATGTGTGTCATTTTAAAGTAAAAATCACGGAGATAGGCAGTCGGGTCCGAGCTCTATCGACGTTTCTTCGGAAGTACATTTCACGATTAACTCCTTAGCAAGCAATGCAGCTGTGGTATCTGAACATACTTATTTCTAATGGAAAGTTCTTCGCATTTAAACAGATGAATAAAAATTTGTTAAGAATACAAAAGAATGTAAAAAAACTCATATCAATATTTATAATAACCTTTCAAATAATATTTTTGTATAACCAAAATTTAACTAGTAACTAATTGATATCTGCATCAACATTAGTATTACAGCTTTATTTACTGTATCTCAATCAGCATACGTCAGCGAAACCAATACGGCGGCAGTTTTGAAAAAAAATATTTGGTAGTATTGGCGAGGTTTGGAGTTAATAAAATGAAAACTATTAATATGCATCAACTCTGTTCATAAAACTATACTGTCTTTTATTTTTGTTATTCGTGTTAAGGGGAATACAGCAAAGTCATCCTGAAAAAGGACATTTCATTTACTTTAACTTACACGACAGTAGAAAAATAACTAACGGACCTTCAGTGGCCTTGACATAAGAGACAAAAACAAATTTAAAGTAACTACAGAAATATTATGCAATCTCGGGCATTAAGTACAGCGCTGTTGCTAGTTGGAACAATACCTTAACATACACTTTTTATTAGCTGGAGAGAACATGTCCTGTGTTTCTCTCGCAAATTTACGCTCGGAAGAGCATTTCAAGAAAATTCACCTGGAATGAAGGGGTGATACGGCATCATGTTCATTGTCTTGGTGTAATTCTCGGACAAATTACTTCTGAATCAGAATTAATTAATATACCAGTGGTTTTCACAGATTGTGAATGGAGCTGATTCAATTAATCGCATCAATTAAAGACCAATGTCAAATCAGAGAATATTCACTATTTCCGATTTACAGTGGCAACATTCCAAAAGTGAATAAGTAGGCCTAAATATTAACTGATTTTACGTAGTTATTCACTATTTCAGTTTAAACTGATCCTTCCAGAAGCTTTGGAAACAACTGTAACGTACGTGAATATTCACTAATTCCGATTTAAAGTGATTTAACACAATACTAAGATACCCAGCCAATGACGATCAACATGTACTTCGTAAAGACTGTACTTCACATTAGTCTACATGAACCTGCCCTTGATTAAGTCGAGGTACACAAGGCGGAGCGGAAGATTCCTCGTAAGTGCGTTCTCGTGAAAAAAGTTCATATTTTATATTTCTACAGCATAGTGTTCGTTTTTAGACGTTAGCTGTGACTTCATTTCCCCCTTGCAAAGTTTTTTTCAGTTCTCATAGTTTTTCCAACAGCGGCATGCTAATTTCAGAATTAGCAAGTTACGGGAACATAGCAATAACAAAAAACAAGTGACTTACCTGAAAGGAATAATTTACACTGAAATTAGATATTTTAGGCCATATGCTAGAAGATTTAAAAACGCACAATGAAAATCATTCACACTTTTTTAAAAATTCTGAAAAATTTTCTTTATTTACGGCAATTTAAAAAAATACTAAATGACTGTGAGTTGACCCCTTTATGACTGAAAACGCTACTAGCAATGAAGTGTTGTTTTAACAATGCAATATAGCTCAGTAACATTGGTAGATATCATAGAGGTAATATATAGTAGAGGGAACACGACGTCACAAATGTGTGTCCAACATGGTCTCGAGAGTTTGGTGTTGTTTATTTATGTTTTCTCATCGTAAAAATGCAGTCGTGTTACTTAAAACTTATGGCGTACCTTCCAGAATATATATTTAGTCATGTGGTGTCACCAAGATCTCGGTTCAAAATTTACTAAAAAACAGCTGGGTTAAGAAAAAAAGTAACAAGGCAAACATTGTTTACATTTGTCGTTCTGAAATTTCTACGCAATTATATACTATGCGATAATATGGTAGTATGTTCTCCTTAGTTCATATATTCATAAGGTACCAAAATAAGCAATTATTATCTTGGCTCTCATTGTTATTTTAAATTTCCCGCGCATATTTCACTAAAGTCACGTGACATGTTGAACACACAATTTCGTATGCAGCTCTATAAGAGGATACTCCCGCTACCCTATATTTACTCTAAGGCAGATAATGCTAGTGTCCAGACCACGGCTATAGAGGAACATTGACCCTATTATGACTGATTGGCGCCACTGGCACTATGGTGTTGTTTTAACATTGCGCAAATGTAACTACAAGGAGCAAGCTCGTGTCGGAACTGCTAAATGTAGTACCTACGACGCTATATTGCGATGTTAAAACACTTCATTGCTAGTGGCACTTTCAGTCATAACGGGGTCAACTCTATAGCATTGTTGGATATGCTAGTTGTCCAGACCTGTAATTCTAGGGCCGTCGTCATTGATAGAAGTATGCTGATCCTCTCATTTGTATCCGCTATGGCAGATGTGGGAGTGTTTCACCGGGTGTGACCGTACACGATACGACGTGTGCATGTGCATGTGAGTAAAGTTAATCCTACTACAGGTTAGAAAGAAAATACGTTCTCTTACGGAAGAACTTGGCACAGGAAAAATTTCTGCCAGTAGTTTTGCTTCAATAGCTAATGTACCAGATAAATTCGAAACCGTTGTAAAATGAAATGGAAATAAACTAAGAAATTAAAGAAGTCATTTAATTTTAAAGTGAAAAGAAACCGAATTCCCGTTTCAAATTATTAACTTAATGTAACTTAAAATTCAGGAAAGCTCTGCAATTGGTCGGTTTGGTGCACTACCGATACCAGCGTTCAAGCGGCAGAAATTGCCCTATTTTTAACCTGTACTAGAAGAAACCTTAGTGTGAGGAAGCAAGATGATGTAATTTGGAACATTACTGTGACTTCATTTGGAACATTACCGTAACTTCATTTGGAACATTACCGTAAGTTCTGAAGTTAATGACGGTTTCACTTCTGATGTTAATTACGGTTTCACCGACGGTAATATCAGAAACTCATATCAGAAACTCAAAGAGTAAATGTTCGAAAGGACATCCTCTTGTTTCATCAAGCACATGAACACGACGTATCGTGCACTGTAGCACCAGATAAACTCCCCCCCCCCCCCGCAAAAAAAAACATTCATAGAGGATAAAAATTAAGGTATCATACTTGCATTCATAACATAATCTAGCAGCATTAATACCGATTATCTTGCAGTACCATGAACTGAACGTTCATAAATAACTGAAAAACTAAGGATTTCCGGTCCTATGTTTATACAGACTTTATGTTTTACTGTAAGGTACTAACCCTCCAAGCATGTCAAAGTGTTTCTGAAACATGTATCTTAATTCACACGATGGTTACTGTCTGAGAACTCTATCGAATTGACTGTGTAACACCGAACATAATTTAATTTTTTCCATTGAAACACATTTCATTGCTTTCCCCAAGGCTCCACACTGAGAGAAAGAATTGTTTCATTACACTAAATATATTTGTTTGCGTCATGTTTGCTTTGTTGGCAAGACCAAGCCTAGAGTCCTCCAAACTAATTTAATTATTTCCCCTCGACCAAATTATTCATTTAAATGCACTTTGGGCCAAACATATATTTGGTTACTATAGGCCGTCGAATAAATATTTTGTGTAAACAAACAACTCGTTACAACTTGTCAACAAAATAATATTGATAGATATAAGTGATGTGCTTTGAACTAACATTTTTTTTCAATGGACTAAATGATTTTGCTGGCGAAACTGTATCCATTTGGTTGACACGTGGAGGTAGCAGTATGGCGTGCGTGAGCGATAAGATGGCGAACTTTAAAAATATAAGCTTGTGCGACAAGTAGGGCGTCTAAACTCTTAATCAGCATAATTAAAGGAACTTAATTTTAATTATAACAATTTCAAAGTGGTTAATTCGATTGATCACAGAATTGAAAATTTAATATAATTTGACGTAATTTACATTCTAGCAGACGGAAAACAAACATGTTTGAAAATACAGCAGTGCAATCTTTAAAAAAAAAATTATATTCCTATACAAATAAACACATTGCCACCGAAGCACTCGCAGCTCAGTTGGTTAGATCGTGACTAGAAAGTAGGAAACCAAGGGTTAATGTATCAAATCCCGGCGTCTCCTTAGCCTACTTTTTTTTAATTTCCGAAATTTTAAAATATTTTTTTTTTAGTTCTTAAAATATTGCACGTGGTTTTAATATGTCCAACGGGATACTTTTATCACCAGCTAAATATTTTGTACTGTTAACAAAATACAGCCATTTGCCCCAAACGAATCGAGGGAACAAAATAATTTGATACGAGCAAACAAATATCTAATTGTCCCTATACAAACATTGAATTTTCTTGTGTATATAAAAATAATAAACTTAAAAAAATGCCTTATTAAAAAATAATATTTAAAAAATACAACTAATCACTGGATTTTATACATATCTTGTCATAGTCCATGACACTGTTCTTCAGTGCGAATGTTTTCATTTCGGCAAGCAATTGGTTTTTTAAATGCATAAAACAATTTTTTGCACATTTAGTCTAATTTGGTATAATACGAAAACTATGAATGCTAAAAAAATTTCGTCACAGTAAAGATAGTCACAATATATGCCTACAAAACAAACCATGTCTCGTATAAATAAAAAAAAAATTAAACAATTAAAATTTACATTGAACCGCCCCCTTAGGGAGATCAGAACCTGGTATGTTATAATACTGGAACTTCTGCATTTAATTAGGCCTACAAATTTTCTATAATGCTTTATGCTTCGACAATGCATGCGGAATAGTTTCATTGTACACAGTTGGAATTGCTGGACTACTATTATGTATACTATACCCGAGACCATCCGTAGAAAAATTACTTCCTTCCTTCGGAAGATTACTAGTCAAAAAGCTTATGTGAGTAGTGAAGGTGTGCTAATTTGATAATAGATAACTTGATAATAGATAACTTGATAATAGATAACTTGATAATATCTGTCCACGTCAGAAGAGAAATTATGATAAATCACATTATATGGAACTTACAGCGAAAATTGAAGAATTCGAAGACGACAGGTATTGATCCCCTAAGCACATTTGGGCATGAAAAACTAGTACAATTTTATGTCAAATCGTAATCAGGCTTAAAATGAACAGAAAACTTGAACGATTGCAGGTACTTGTATTACTGGTTAGAATGATCAGTAGTTGCCTAGAGTGAACCAATCTTTTAAATTGAAAAGTGAAAATCATGTTGCAGAATGTTTTAAAAAGTATATGTGTGTACAATACATCTTTAACTTAAAGGGCGCCGCCTAGCCGCGCGTGAGAGGCTCAAAAGCGACGCAGCAGTAAAGTCGACCTTGAAGCGCGCATCAAATGCCGCGTCGCCTCAACGAGCCAAGCGCTGAACTAGCATGCAAGGTTCCCGTCGAACGGTTTTTACTATGGGATACTAAGCGGTGGCCACATCATTTTATTGGTGGAAAGTCTGCAACCAAGTTCAGTGCTGGTGCGGTTAGTACATTTTGAAGTACGGAAGTCTGAAATGACCGTTTTTAGCCATTTTGGAGGACTTAGAAAAAACAGTGTTTTTAATGAGCGTGGCGTCTTAACACTGAGGTTCCGACCTTGTTTCAAGCTCGTTTTATTTTCGTATGCTGGAACAATGGGCACACGTGGAATATTTTCGTAGAATAAACCAGTTTACGAACACACTGCAACGCATTTGAAGCGTGGGGTAGGCGGCCGCCTTAACATTACGTCTTCAAATAATATGGTCACTACTGAATGTCTCATATAGACGAGTTGTCTTGGAGAAGACAGCGCGTCAGTTCAGTGGCTAGGCGTGATACGTCGTCATTACCGCTTCCGCGCCGCTAGGCTTCGAAAGCGGAAAATACGTGCCCCAGTGACAGTTGGAAGAAGGCGGCTGGAGTGTGCTCAATAACTGGGGACAGCCGGTCGCGCGTGACAGGTAGGTTGTCGGTTCGCCCAAGTTCACCTTGCCGGCCCTCATTACGCTTGCCGATGACGTAACTGGCCGTGCGCCGCGGCTCCAGAGAGAGCGTGTGGACTCCTCTAACAACACTCCAGCAAACCTTCCCCTCCTAGAAGACACGACGGTTACAGCGAGGTCAAGAATCTGCCAACGCCCGCGCCAACTGACGTACGGCGCGACGGTTGGAACTATCAAATATCCAGACTCTCCCACGCGATCCAACACACCCGCCGCAGCATCGTGACTCATCGCGTAAGATGGGAGGATTTTGAGCAGCTCAAATCTATTGCATCAAGCGAGTGCATATAAATCTTATATGAGCAAAAAAAAAAAAAACGAAAATTATAAGTGACTGCTGGTATATTATCTTCTAGATACACAGGTAAGGTAAGTGGGTTTTACGTCTCGTGGACACAGACGTCATTGGCGACGGCGAGCCACAGCCAGGGACGACTCTAACGAGAGGCCAGGCATATTCCTTGGGTACACGTACTTCGAGTTCCTCGTGAAGAAACATTTGTTGAACTCAGGAAGGAAGGTTTTCCTTCGCCCGGGGCAAGAATTGTAATTTTCTCCCCCCCCCCCCCTCAATTCCTTTCCTTTTTTCCCCGTCAGTCCAATCAACCCAACAGTAATAAACGTATTTTGCATACGTTGTTTTGCGCTCACATAAACAACAGCATAAATATATAAAACCAGTACCCACTAGCTACCATTAGCAATGTTTTAAGTATGTATTCTAATTATAAATACTGTATTTATAACATTACATGGTGTTCAAATATTAATCAAAATACAAAAACACAGAACTAGTAAAAGTCTAAATATACACTCATTTACATTTCATTCCAAAGTAAAAAATTAGCGCAGTCTATCCCCTTGCCCACCCCCTCCTCTATGATCCGACCCTGGCCACAGCTTGGAATAATGTCAGAGTATGAGGGAGGGGGGGGGATACTCCAAAATTAGTTTGTCCTAAAAAGATCTTCTACCAGTCAGCTGACCTACAGGCGGTAGACCAAAAGTCACTAAAACCAGCAGGCAGTAAACCGTATGACATGGTAACTCTTTCACAGGAATCATTCATTTACGTACTGTATTCCAAGTCATGAGGAATTACTATCTCTCATAATCGACTCACTTCATCTCACAATTCTGTGGGTAATTATGTACACAAAATGTGACCAGGTGTTATTTGGTTTGTAACAAATTATTACCTCACATTTTTATACTATCTCCGGTACTTCAAAAGTAAACTTTTTGAGCTAAGCAAAGCCTCTATTTTACTTACCTTCAAAAATAATTGAATTTATGAGCCATACCATATTAATTACACGACACACATTAGTCTACAAAACCAATACAAAAGAAAGGTCCACGATGGTTTCTCAAATATACTTATCGGATACCTATTTAAATACTATGTAGCACCGCAGGGAAAAATTTTTACAATTCAAATTCCAATAAAAAATATCGCCTCTTGGAATTCTATAGTTGCGTCAGTTAATTCCCCGTACTCTGTGCCAACGAAGCGACCTATTACGATATACACAATGAATCGCCCTTGACGCTAAAAGTCTAAAAAAAATGCAAGAGCGGCCTTTATTACTTACTACAAGAGGCTTTACATGCTTTAAATAATGATCCCCAACACCTTTTCGTGTTGTTTGATACCAACTGCATTTTAATATTACTATCAGACTCCAGAAAAAGATCAATCGCGAAAGAAACGCATGTAAGCGATAAGCATGGTCACAGTACACCACGATTTCAACCACTTCCTACGATGAGGTCGGGAATTACCGATCCACAATTAGAAAACCGGGAATTTCACAGGGTGAACGGCTTGCAGGTTTGACTCCATAGTCCTATGTACAACCGGGTCCTCACATGGTTGGCATGTTTAAAACAAAACGTTTCGAACAATATGTTTAAAACAGTATGAACACCACACACTGAATAAACCATACTTTAATTTCCCTTTTTTTTCTTCAATACAAATAACTTAATATGCTCTGTATGTACAGATAGTACATAAACTGACTAGAAATTGAAAAAAACCAAAATAAATATGTAGACCTGAATGATGGATGCAATGGCTATTAGTGTGATAAGTTATCAGTAAATATGACTGATGTTAAAATTTTAAACAAACAACTCTCACTAAAATTGTTGTTTATAAGCTGTTTGAAAAACCTAATTGGTTTGTGTAAAGCATGATTCATTTCACACAAAATATTTGGTGGTATTGTTTGAAACTTACGGAAACCTACTGTTTGAAACAAAAAAGGACGTCTTTTTTATTTAAAAAATACTTTTATTTTTTCAACCCTGTGCCATCATCTACATGTTCATAGGTTGCTGCTCCAATGAGTGGCCAGTTGGATATCTGACTAGGTAGTGCATGAGTCGGCGAGTGTCTTAATTTCATTGGTTTATAACGAGACAAGAGTAACCTAATTGTGAGAGCAACTTGTATTTACAGAATTTTGAAACCTAACTTCTCAATTAATCGACTAAATATTCGGGTATATTCGATTCCATCGCACACGCACAGCTTGCCAGCGACGTTCGAAATTATGTTACGTTTTATAGACGTTGCTGGAACTATGTACTTTCTTCTTTTGGACATTTTTTAGCATGCTTAGTATGTTCCCATAAAGGCATGTGAAAGTTAAAATGTACTATCTTGCGGTTATATTCACTCAACGAAAATCGACAGACTTACAGAAATGAAGGAACACAATAAAATGCAACGGGCTACTTGCTGGGAGTTATAAAAACATAAAACAACGAATTTTGTTATATTGTCGAAAACAAAGGACTTTGTATTGAAAATTGCCTATATGGGCCATTCACGATAAATTGAGCAATACATAAAATTTTCTTTCGGCTGTTTTACAGTTATCTTTACCATTTTTAATATGAAATCTTCAATGTAACTAAAAACCAGTGTAAACGTTTCAACACACTCAAAAGTTAACACCTGTTAACACAATAAAATTCATTTTTTTAATTAATTACAAGTTCTGCTGATTGCTCAGTGTATAGTGAACAGCCTATACCATTGTTTGAGCAAATATCGGTACTCCTCTTGATAACAGCTTTACCAAGTTTATAGTTATGACAACTATTAATTCCTTGCGGTTTATGTCAGCTGTAACAAGCGCATGTCCCCTTCTACGACGCGACGAGCTGACCTGGCGAGGTATCCAGTTGCGCGATAAGAGCTGTCAGTGGCAGGACCCTGCATCTTCAACGGTCCATGGACGAATGTTCGAAAATCCGAATGCTGCTCATACACCACCCACTCAACGCGTTCTGCCGTGAGCCTGGAGTGTTAAGACATGCATTTGCCGCATAAAACTATTCAAAATTATATTGCAAGAGTGACGATTGTAACGGTCACTGTTCAAGTATATAATTCAGCGCTAAAAGCGTCAGTTCAGAATCGTAGGTTTCTCGAAGCTAATTTGCAAAAATAAAATAAAAATAAAAAAAATCCTGGATAACAGTTTTTGCCAACTTTCAGAGTAAAATATTTTCTCGATTAAGAGCGCGATTCATCTCAGTTTTCAATTTTTTTTTTTTTTAAATTTTTATATTGTACCAGATATTTATTTTTCTAATTTTAAAAATAACTTGTGACAATCTTCCTTTTAGGAAATTTGTGTATCTCTCATGGTTTTTGCATAATGATTCGTAAACGTCAAAATTTGCACTTTACAGTTTTATGCATGCCACTAAAACCGACTGACACACCAAGCCGACAAAACTCACAGTGTATAATAATGTTGTAGGCTATGATTTGACATATATAAAAAACAAAATATATATACATATATATATATTTGTATTTAATGAAAATGCTGTATTTTTAAGTGAAACTTAAAATTTCAGTAATACAAAACTATATAATTTTTGTTATGTGTCGGGCCATAGCCTACAACATTGTTATACACTGTGAATTTTGTCGGTTTGGTATATCGGTTGGTTTTATTGACGTGCATAAAACCGTAAAGAGCACATTTTGAAGTTTACGACTCATTACGCAAAAACTATGAGATACACAAATTTCCTAAGAGGAAGATTTGTCACAATATATGTCTAAAGTAAGAAAAAAAAATGGTAGAAATATAAAAATAAAAAAAGACGTTGAAAACTAAAATAAACCACCCCTTAAGGTATCTGAAGAACAATCTCTGACGCCGAAATCTCGTACATTTAATTGCGGCTCAAGAGATCACACTTAACAAATGCATCATTCTGGGTAAATGTTTGCTCTTAAAATTGGCAAATACAATTATCAAGGATTGCTGTTTTATAGTTTTTTTTTCTATATTGCATTTTTAAAAAAAATAGTTCTCAATTGAGAATTTTATGCTTGTTTTTGTACTACACTGAGAGAAAGAATTGTTTCATTGTACTGAATATATTTGTTTGGGTGACGTTTGCTTCAGCCAAACAATATTTTGTTCGTAAGACCAAGCTTGGAGTCCTCCAAACTAATTTAGTTATTTCCCTCGACCAAATTATACATTTAAACGCAATTTGTTTGTGCCAAACGTATATTTGGTTACTATAGGACGTCAAACAAATATTTTGTGTAAACAACTTGTTACAACTGGTCAACAAATTAATATTGTTAGTTATGAGTGATGTGCTTTCAACCAACAATTTTTTTCGATGGACTAAATGATTTTGTTGGCAAAACTAAATCCATTTGGTTGACTCGCGGAAGATGGCAGTCTGGCGTGCGTGAGCGACAAGATGGCGAACAATGTATACCTCAACATTTAAAATATAAGTTTGTGCGACAAGTAGGACGTCTAAACTGTTAACCAGCATAATTCAAGTATCTTAATTTTAGCTATAACCATTTCAAAGTGGTTTAATTTGATCGATCACAAAAGAAAATGCTATAAACTTGAAAAACACCGCAGCTGCACGTCTCGTTCTTTGTGCTGCGGTGCACGGCAATAACTTGGAACTATTATTTGACGTGGTTTACCTTTTCGTAGACGGAAAACAAACATGTTTGAAAAAAAAAACAGTACAATCGTAATTTTATATTAGGCCCAACTTTTCCTGTACAAATAACAACCTCAATATCACAGAAGCAGTCGTAGCTCAGTTGGTTAGGTCATGAACGGAAAAGGGAAAGTGATAGGATAATGGATCAAATCCCGCCCCGACCTTTAAGTCTTAAAATTTCTGAAATTTTTTAAGTTAGTAAAATATAATTTTTTTTGTTCTTAAACTATTGTATGCGCATTTAATATGTCCAACGAAATATTTTATGACCAACTAAATATTTGGTACTGCTAACAAAATTCAGCTATTTGCCTCAAACAAATCGAGGGAACAAAATAATTTGGTACGAGCAAACAAATATTTCGTTGCCCCTCTATAAACAAATGATTTGGTTGTTTCAAACAAATTTTGGTTGCACCAACAAAATTTTTTTCTCAGTGTACGCCATCTTTAAGGGCAGTGCGTACCGGTTTCAAATTTCCACGTTTGGCGCGAGGGAATAGCGAAACAATAAGGGCCAGGGTACCACGCTCGACGAGAAGCATTATCACCTCTATTCACAACGCGCCAAACTGGTGTGCAAGGTTTTTGTTGTATTCTATTTCCTATGGGCATGGACCTGAAAAATTCACGTTCTTTTGGCGCCAAGCTATAATTCCAGCAACTGAAAGTTCGTGCCACTTTCGCAATTGGCTCGTGACTTATTTGACGCTTGCTGTAAGTCACTTAGCCAATAACACAAAAGCAACTAAATGCAGACCCATATCACTGCGTCATCGAGTAGCCAGTGAGCAGATAGTGTCTGCTTGAATACACACATGTTCTTGGAGGCTAGCCTACAGGGCAGTCTTCCCGTCTCTACCTCTGGGACTTCAGACGGTAGTCCTAGAATTTTATTTTTCGGTAATGTGAAGTAAAAGCCAATGCATGCCTCTCGTTTTGTAATTTGCGAATTCAGGGGGTACGATTAAATACCGCTTTTACGGGTGTAACGTAAAATTTGCACCTGCATCGGAATAAAATACTCACACACAGCAATAGTAGACCCGTTTTATTTGCTCTGCATTTGCGCTGCGCTGCGCTGCGTCGGTGCTAATTGCAAATAGTGGTATTTAATCGACCCCCAGATGGTATTTTCGGAGTTCCAGAGGTCTAAAAAAATAATTTTTAACCATTTCTAGCAAGCGTGCTGAATTTTTAAAATCATAGAAGCATATATTCAAGTGCGTGTTCTTTTCGTAGACAAACGTAATAACAATAATTTAAGCGGGTTCGCGTAAAAAATAATAACACGTGACACGATACAACGCCGTCCGTTGAGCTAGTCCAGGACGTCACTCACCTTATCAATAGAAACACTGAAAAAAAAAAAAAAAAAAACACAGTCTCCAATAAACTGAAATATCTCAATCGTGACACGTGTTAAAGAGTTTTCTGGCAAATCTGACATATTCTGTGTTAAAAATCTGCACAGTTCTAATCGGGCCTGTTGGAGGACAGTGCTTCACATAAATGATGGCCAATATAGGTGCAAAAAATTCAGTGTTATAAATAGCATGTTGGAGTCTAGCAAACAATTAACTTTCCCCGCGATTTACCAGTGTCGACTTATCAATATGGCTATGAAAAATTCGCGAGTTCAAGACCTGCATGCTAGAATCCAATGTCCTATGCATACTCAACTCCCTTCTATTCGTCCATTGTCTGATGTCTCAATGAGTAGCAGGTAATAGACAAATGGTAGGGCTTTGGTATACACAGGATAATGGATTCTAGAATATTGATCGTTGAACTCACGAAATATTCCTAGCCCTACTTATTATCACAAGCCTCACTATAGCAAAGTAGTGCACCAACTAAGAGCACAGCAATTTCTCCACTGTCAACGCACCTACAGCACCTGGACGAAGATGGAAACTGTTCACTGGAAGCCACCTTCACCAGAGATGAAACACACTCGCGGACTCAAGGCGTCGAAACACGTCTAGACTTGGACTGAAAGGAAGCTTGTGACATCATCGCCGCGAGGAAGATTATCTGCAAGGTCATGACCATTGTTGCCCGAGGATGCACGTCAAGGTCTTCTGATTCACCATGGTTTTCTGCAGTATGGAGGTACAATCACAGACGACAGTAACGGCGCCAAATTATGACGGTTAAGGTTCCTTTCTACCTGCGCTTGAAACGTATTGCAGTTAGTCACAAGTAATCACATTTGGAAGAAACATCTTAACACGCATTACGTTTGTACATCTATAAAAAGAAAACACATTTCAAACAATGTTTACATCAGTTTATAAATTACGATCGCTTATTGGAAATACGATTTTCAAGACTCTCAAAATGGCTAAAAACAGCTTATTTAAACTGCCATATGTAGGAAAACTACTACAGGATTCGAAAAACACAATAATAAAAATAAGCGCTGGAATTCGAACCAAAAATATCAAAAATTAAAAAATATGGTCACCGCTTAAAGTCCCACAGGAAAATGAATAATAGTAAAGATCTGCGCATCAGTTGCTGGGTTTGCATGTAGAGGTGAAAATGCATTGTGGGTTAATGTCTGGAAACTGGTCAAAATGATGTCCTAACAATAGAAAATCAAATTAAGTAATGAAATTTATTTTAGTAAGGATTAATTTTCATAGGAACATGTTACTATTTAAAATATGAACTTTTTTCCTATATTTGTTGTAATAAATAAAATACAAATTTTTAGTTATAATAGGCCATTCCTCTGATTGTCCCTGCCTACATGTGTGCATAAGGAAAAATTCAAATTTTAGGCTTTCATTAAAAATCTAACAATTTGCATTACAGGATTCGAAAAATATCTGTAACGTGCTGTAATAAATGAAAAATTGTCCTAAAATAATATTACATTTACTTAAAAGGTTATATTTTATCGTGTCTACTGTATGGCTTACCCATTCCTCTGTTCAATGAACTAAGCTACTTAAAGTAATAGGGGAATGGTTGCTTACAACAGAGATTTGCTGATGAGAAATTTTGCTCTAATCAGTCGCAACACTGTACTACAAGTAGCTTCCCTCCATTCTACATGTTGTGGGTTTTGTTTTAAGTACATGGCTAAAACTTATAGATGTCACACTTCACAGCATCATTCCTCTGGTAAGAAATATTTTGTTGAAGTTAACACATACATGGATATTTGGAGCTTAGGACAATGTATTAGAGGAACTATGTTTCCGCAATGTGGACTTAATAGGTTATGATGGACTGACACATGTATTTTAAAACATAACATAAACTTTCATCATTCCTCTGGCTTTAAAATGATAGAGGAATGAGCTGCATACCAGAGGAACGACTTTTATTAAATAATTTCACTTGTTTACAAACAAAAGTGTACTAAGCCTGTCTAAATTCTAAAGCCACAGTTAACTGTACCAACAAGTCTCTAAATGATACTATGGAAAATAATTACAATGCAACATGGAAAACTTTTTCCAGGTCCGTTGTGAATAAAGCACAGAGTTATTGCAGGTTTTTCAACGACATGGGAGCATAAAATAATATAAGCATATAATGGAAATGCAAATACATATCAGGCCCATATTCTGTATGCTCATTCAACAATGTGTAACAAACGTTTATAAATAAGGGAGGTGGTTAACCAAGTCCATTGTGTTATGTTAAAAACCACTGAAAATGTGTATTGTCAAGTACTTAGGCCTAATTGTCGTGTAGGTTCACATGTTAAAGTTGTAAAAATTGCAGGCAACATTTATGTATCAGTAAAATCTATTCTTGAACCGATTAAAGTGATTTACAAAAAGTAAAATGCTTTATTCATGTTGGCCACACAGATTCGTAAATATATCAAGAGTTGGGAGTTGCCCACCTCGTTTACATTTCCGATCCTGCATACTCCACACTCTTCAAATGCGCCACAGTGTGATAGTAAATAGGATTTTGCTATTAAATTATTCCACGTGTGCTCATTCTGCTAACGTACGAAAACTCACCTCAGACAAGGTGGAAATGTCATTCTTAAGACACCATGCTCATTAACACTGTTTCTAAGCTCCTTGACAAAACAAAAAGCGCCCTTTTCAGACTGTCATACTTAACAAAACACTAACTGAATATATGCGAAACAGTTTTAAACGTACAGTGAACTTTGCTACATACTTTCCACCAATACAGTTATGTGGTCACCGCTCAGTCATAATATAGTGAGAACAGTTCGGCGGGAACCTTGCACGCTAGTTCAGCGCTTGGCTCGTTGAGACGATACGTCATGTAACGCGCATTTAAAACTCGCCTTATGTCTTAGTCACTTTTAAGCGGGAAATTTGGGGGGGGGGGGAAAGGAAAATTTCAGTATGGTTTAATTAGTTTGGTGTTTAAACTGATTCAAACATATTGTTTAAAACATTTAGGCCTAGTTTCAAACATGCCAAACTTTTGAGGTCAGGGTGTACATAGGACTGTGGAGTCAAGCCTGCAAGCCATTCACCTGTGAAATTCCCGGTTTTCTAAATGTGTATATGTTAATCCCTACCTTATTGGTTTACACCTATAGGTCTGTCGGGATGAAGTGATCACTAAAAATTTAACCCTTGAAAAATATCAGTAGTCGTTACTACACATAATTCAACATTTCCGATAGTCCCCTTCCTGCTAGTATGGTTGGCAGCGAAATCACGCAATTCATAGTTCCGTACATTTTCCTATTTAAATAAAACAATATTGAAACAAAAATTAACCGAAATAGACATAGTCGTAGTTCATATAATTAATAAATTATTCTGTACTAAAATATACAGGTACCTGCAGACTACACAATTTAATATGACACACACAAACAAAGTGACGTGTCCAGAGAGGTTAGACATTTCCCATCGTTAGCCGTAACGCGCGGAAAGATACGAATTGGCTGAAAATTGAACTTCAGCAGAACGTTTTCAGTGCTCACTTAATAATAATAATAATAATAATAATAATAATAATAATAATAATAATAATAATAATAATAATAAATAATAATAATAATAATAACCAAATTCAGTTGGTACCGGGCGACACGAAAATATGTCTGGGATGATTATTTCATAAGCATGTAAAACCTATTGAATAGTAAGTAATAAAGGGTAGCCTTAATTTACTTAGACTTTAAGGAGCGTTAAGAGTGATTCATTGTGCACATCGTAATAAGTCGCTTCGTTGGCACGGAGTACGCTGAATAGACTGACGCAACTATAGAATTTCTAGCGGCGGTATTTTCATTGGGTTTAGAATCGTAAAAATTGTTCCATGCGGTGCCGCATAGCAGGTAAATAGACATCAGAAAAGTATATTTGATAAATCAGTGTGACCCTTTATTTTGTATTGGTTTTTTAGAATGTGTGTCGCGTAATTAATATGGTATGGATCACAAATACAATTACTTTTTTAAGGTAAGCACAATACAGGCTTAGCTACATAAGCCCAATTTTGAAACACTGGAGAAAATATAAAAATATTTGGTAATCTATCGTTGAAAACCATTACAATTTATGTTAATTACACACAGAATTGTGAGATGAAGCGAGTCGATGAGAGACAGTAATTCCTCATGACTAGAAATACAGTACGTAAATGAATAATTCCTGTCCAAGAGGTACCACGTCTTAAAGCGCCCGCCTGCCTGTCTTGTAGCCAGCGTTGTAGCGTGCTAGCAGAAGGCTTTTATCTAAGAAACTAATACACGTGTTGCTAATGTGTACATTTACGAAAAGAACCAACACTTCAAAAGATCTCGCAATAGTAGTTTTAAAACATCACGATAATTAGATAGACCATTTCAGAGCACCTCGAAATGGCTAAAACGATACCACTGCATGCTGTTTCAGTGTCTTGCAGTAGAGGCGATACCGCACCAGATGAGCCGGTCAACATCGCCCTTGGAGTCGTGCCTCACTCACACTAACACATGGCCACCAGGCGGGCGCCTTAAGGTTTAGTGACTGGTCTACTGCCTATAAATTACCGAAAAGTAAAAAAGTAACGAATAGTGGTTATATAAACATGTTCATTTTAACAGAACCGCCTGTAATAGAGTGGCCATGGTTGACGCAGTAGCTAGAGTACTCGACTCTCACGTAGGCGATAAGGGTTCGGTCCCCGGATTCTTGCTTGAGGCGATCACGCCGGACGATGCCACTGGTCGGCGATTTTTCTCGATGATTTCCCGTTTCCCCGCTTCTTTATTCCGGCGCTGCTCCTTACATCATGTCATCCCTCACCGGCGTTTAAGGCCTCGCTCCCTAGTTTAGCAGTGGTTTCGAAAATATTTTTGTAACGCAAATTAGTACATATATCAAAAATTCTTTTGGAAGTTTTAACACTTATATATACCAACGTTTTTATATGAATTTTTCTGTTGCAATACACCAAACTGATTTTTGGATTTTTGCCCCCGAAATAGTACACATTTTGTTGTGAAAATAAGCCAAAATGAAGCAAAATATTTTTTTCTCGCAAACGGTACATTAAAAAAAAAAAAAAACGGTCAGGTAAAATTGTATATCGTATGACTGTACACTGCCTCAAATTTTTTCAAAGCATTTGGTTAACAAATACTTGAGTTATTCGCAATTATTTGAAATAAACGGGAGATCATGGCCTTAAGTCCTACATGTTGTGCTGCCCAAATTCTCTCTAATTATTGAAGTTAACTGATGTGTATTTTTTTTATCACAAACCATATAAAAAACTGAAGAAATTACGTTACGGTTTTTTTTTCATTCACTTATAAAATTATTGCACGTGTGAAATTTTACAGAAAAGCCAATCACTATGCCTATAGTTCCACAAATATCTATTTCGAGTCACCAGAAGCTATTTCTTAACTTTTCGATGTTTTTCCGTGTTTTACAGACCTGTAGCAACCTTGCAAACTCAACTTCCCAAAAAGTCCTCGATTTATGTCGTATCACTTTACTCCGTTTCGGATTAACGCCGCTACTGTTTGAGTACCCATTTCCCAATTTACGTAGCCGCTGATTCAGAATGACGTTAAACCATTCTTACGCGATCTCGTTAATCCATTCATGCACGCATCGTTAGCATTCTTATGTTCCCAAAAAGATTCGGCTATATGCTCTGGGTGGAGTTGGTCCGACTCAATTTAAGTCGTTTCAATTTCCGTCGCTGTTTTTAGGAACCTAACCTCAACGTAAATCGAGGCATTTGTTGTACTTGTAATTTATCAGGGAATACAGGCACATTATGAAATGTTGTTAATCTTAACGTTCAGTGTCTGGCAATCAAAATGTACCATTACAATGAAAACACCGCAAGCCAGTTCGGAGTTTCACACGTATTGAATATGACTAGAGACGGGAAAAATTAGCGGGTTCACTGCCCTGTAGGCTAGCCTCCAAGAACATATGTGTATTCAAGCAGACATCTGCTCACTGGCTGCTCGATGACGCAGTGATATGAGCCTGCATGTAGTTGCTTCTGTACTATTGGCTAAGCGACTTCCAGGAAGTGTCAAATAAGTCACGGACAAATTGCGAACGCGGCACGAACTTACAGTTGCTGGTATTATAGCTTGGAGCCAAAATTAAAAGCGAATTTTTTAGGTCCCTAACTATGATGTAACCGACGAACGAACGTGTCTCTTGGCTTTGGACACGTCAAATATCTGTAGCCAGACGGAACCTTCGGAAGGACAGTGGTGCGTATGAGACAAAATTAGTTTAACAACACACGGTGCCTTTAGGGTTGCCACTGCGGTATCCTGCTTGAAGTTACGTGTCCTGACAACAAAACTGGTACCTATGCATTCATTAGGAAATTGTGACTGTTTGAAATGTTGTAGCATTGCAGGACAACGGGTTTTTTTATTATTGGTGAATTATTTTTTTATATAATCTTAATTTTCTAATATACAGGGTGGCCACTTATTACAACGAAAATTCCCTGATTTTTTCCGGATTTCCCTGATAGAAAACCCTAAATTTCCTTGATATTTGCAAGTATGAAAACATTTCGACATTTTATTCAGCACATTTTCCAATAAAGATAAATATTTTACGTCCTTTCTGACACTACAGTCAGTGAACTTGACAAAACATTCAGCAGAAATAACTACGAACTTAATGGAGTATAATTACACCAACATAACGGTAATTTTTTCAATAAAAATGTTATAATGCTCTGAAAACTCCATTTTATTCATTCCTATGGTTTTTGTGGAAGCTCAAAAAGAACGAGACGAGAAGATTCCCTGAAATGTCTCAGATGAACCAAAAATTCCCTGACATTTCCCAGATATTTCCAGGTGATCACACTTTCCCTGATAATTCCAGGTTTTCTAGGTGGGTGGCCACCCTGAAATATTTAAAATTTTAATTTTAATTTCAGTGGTCTCGGTTCTAGAAATGAAGAGTAAAGACGCAGACCTTTTATTCTCGAATGTTCCAGAGTTTAGATAAGGGTGTAATGTTTGTTGTTATGGCCAGGTGGCCTTGGTAGGAGACAGTAGCTTTGTTTTTCTTTTCGTGTTCTGTTTTTTTGCCCCGCGAGCTTTGGCGCAGTTTGTTTTTAATGCATAGTTTCTAGTTTTGCCATAGAGGGTTCTAGAAAATGGAACTGATGACGAGGGTTACGCCACCGAGAACCAGCCAATTAGAGCACGGCGTGTGGCGCCCCTTCGTCCTTCGTTCTGGAATGTTTGCCTCCGCCATGTTTAATCAAAGTCGTGACGCGATCCGGACAGGACGTGCGCGGGGCTGCGGCCCAAATATTTCCATGAAGTTCGGGAGTTGCAAATTTAACATGTACGGGTAGCACCGTGGCCTTTATTCTTTAACCTTTCTTTGACATCTTTTTAACTCTACAAAATTCGTTTCCGCCCGTACATGTAGGCCGTTAGGTGCTGAGAACCAGGATGGCTACTCATTTTTCTTCGTCGTGTGTGTATTCACCGTGTGCTAAATTTTCTAACTTTATCTCGTCTAATATTCTGATGTAATCGTGCTACCGTTTCTGCGTATAATTTTCTGTGAACCAGATCCACCGTGCTAAGAATTGAACAGTGTACTTCGTGCCGATGTAAACTGAAATCTAATAAACCAGAAGTCTTGGATAATAGTGAAGTACATTATTTCGGACTAATCTTTTAAATTCGCCAGTGTCTGTTGAAATTCCAAAATATGGTCTATAATGTAACATAACCTACAAAAGTATTGCCAGTAAATTCCGCAGTACTTGACTACATACAGATCAAGAGACATGTACCAACTTTTAACCTTGCCTTGTTGGCTGGGTTATCATCGAGCTAGTGTACTGGTCTAGGACTGGTGTGCCACAATGCAAAGTTCACATACACTTTCAATACCCGCTCTTCAGAACACGTGTTTCATGGCATATCAAAATCAGCAAGGAAGAGAATGAAAACGAAATAACGATTTAATTACTAAAGTACTTGTAACAATGATTCTACCAATCAAAGATAGTAACGACGTTCTGCATAGAATTTAATTTTTGGGACGGAATAATGTTATAGATATTTTGCAATATCCAAGGGAAAATAATTTAAATTTGATGCCATATACTTCAATTGTAATACAGGAGTAACGTGGCAGTTAAAACGAGACAAATTTCGGAATTTCGGCTGCCATACTTACGTTCCGTCTTTATGCCTTCAAAATACCATAGGAGGTGCAAAGAATTCATGAAAAGGGCGTATTTTAGATAAACTCACAGCAAGCAGACAATCAACTATTATTATTTTACTATGTGTCGTTCGTTTCACTATCAATATTCGTCAATTTCGAAACTATACACTATAGAAAATTCGTAATAAGATTTATAAAAGGGTACACTGGCTAACTGAACTGTCAAGCTACAGTCCATACCACTGCACGAGTTCCAATTACAAGCATTACGCCCAACAAGTTTTTTTTTTCTTTCGAAATTCGACTTGTAAGGGGTGAAATATATTTTCGCTGTAGCTCGAACCCCACGACGGGCTATCACCGTGATATTTAATTAAATTGCACGCTCATTAGAATGCATATTAGGCTATTTCAAGGGGGTAAAACAACGTGGAATGCGATTTGGATTAAATTTATTCCTCGATATCTAGTGAATGAGTGATGTTTTGGTCAGCATTTAACATCGAGGTCTTTAGCGCTGTGGAGGGTGACATGTGAGTATGGAGCAGCGCCGGAATGAAGGGGCGGGAGAAACGGGAGATTCCCGAGAAAACCCGCCGACCAGCGGCATCGTCCGGCATGATTCCCACATCCAAATATCCGGGGACCGACCCCGCCGGGAATCGAACACAGATCGTAACAGAAAAATAGTTTCAATAATTTTCGGAATTCGACTCTAAAGGGAAAAGCGAGCACTATTGGTTTAACTAAGTGAAAGCTTGTCGCAAAGCACCTTTCAGTTCAAGAATGTACACAAAATTATACCAGCAATGCTCCTAAAAATATCGCACAATACCTGGCTGCGTACTATCCTTTGCCATGAATATGGCGGTGCTCTCAAACTAATCCTTTGTGCAAGTAATGGTTCACAGTTCAAGAAAACTGCTGTGAAGAACGGTCGTTCATTTTATTTAAGTTTAAAGAGTCCTACGTGCGGGATGTCATTCTCCGCGTTTGACGCGCGGAGACAATCGAGCAATAAGGTCCAGCTTGCGACACTCGGCAGTGCTTTAGTTTTACGCTTTATATGGAACTCAAAGCAACGACAACAAGTTTAATGCCGTAAAGTTTGAAGTTAACCGCAACGTATGTTTCTAGTGTTTGTTTTACGAAACCGGGTGGTATTTTTGTACTTTCAACAACATTTAAAAAAATACGTTTCTTGCCATTTTATTTTATAGACCCCAAAAATCACGTTTATAATAACTGTGCTGTAGCTTTAAAATGATGTAAACGTAGTTTTAAATGCGTGTTCTTATCGTACATAAATGTTTTGCAAATAAGTTTAGCGGTTTCAAGTAAAAAAGAACAAACGCGAAACGCTACAACTCCGTTCATGCACTACGTACATATTCCTCTTAAGAGTTTGTGGACAGAAACTTTTTTTTTATGTTTAAGGCACGGGGAAGAGGAAGGCAGTAAGTCGAAAATAACACGTCTGTCAAACACATAATCGTCTCTACACGCGAGGCACTAAACTAGCGTACAGTGTTTTCGTAGAATGTGTTCTCCAACGGAACTTCAAGCGCGACCCTGTTATTTTATTTTGTGGAAAGCACGTAATAAAATTCAATGCAGGTTTCTACGATTACGGTTAATATTTTCTCAGCTACAGCACGTTAAAAAAAAAATTCGTTACAACTTTTGAGAAGGTGGGACATCATATTTTTAATTAGCGGACGGCATTTTCAAAAGCATAAGGGCACAGTTCGAAGTGTGTCTTCTGTTCATAGAGGGACGGCGATGGCCGAAGTGGTCAGTCACTCCGCGCGCCTCCCTCAAGGAATATCCCGGCTCGATTCCCGGCGGCGTCGGTACACGGACTTCGCATGTGGGAATCGTGTCGGTCGATGCCGCTGGTCGACGGGTTTTCTCGGGGGTTCTCCCGTTTCCCCCGCCCCCTCATTCAAGCGCCACTCAATACTCACATCATGTCACATCTCACCAGTGCCAAAGACCTATATATTAGGTGCTGACTAAAATACCTTCACTTCACAACTTTTCGCACATAAACGCATTGGAAATAGTTTTGCCAAAATGTGTGGAACTTCAAAAGATTTGTGTAATTTTGCGTGGAATGTTGGCCGTGTGGATAATAAAAAGCTATTTTATGTAGTTTTATAATTATGTGTAGTAAAATGTATCAGAACATTTGCGAATTATAACTGGAAAATAAATTGAAGGTTTAAAGGCGTTGGACTCATAAAATTTTATTTTCTTATATTTGTGCCAAACACCGTTCAACTTTTGCGCACATCAGATAACACGTCATTTCCCCAAATTAAAAAAAAAATTACGCCCAATAGTTTTTGCGAAATCACTCATCAAAGTCATGAAATGACCATTACGGTGAAGCCAAAATCAAAAAAATTAACTAATGAATTTAAAATTTCGGGAACTGAAAGTCAGTGTATCAATGCATTTCATGCCATGCTTGACAAAAGTTAGTTTTGAATATTTCAGTAGTAGCAAAAAGTCAAAATTATGCTAAAATTTACTAATTTTCATCAATTTTTAAAAAAATACAAAAATCTATCTCTTTGTGTTTACAAAAAGTCTTGAAGTAGTTCACATCATTAAGTATAGATATGAATCTTGTTTCTGCAAGTTAATTATTTTGGTTACACCGCAACTGCCATTTTGTGACTTTGATAGGTGATTATGCTAAAACTATGGACCCTAATTTTTTTTTATTCAGGGAAATGACATGTTATCTGATGTGTAAAAGTTAAACAGTGTTTAGCACAAATATAAAAATTTAAAGGGTCCAACGTCCTTAACTAGAATTTTTAGCTTGAAGATGCACTTTCCGCTGAATATTGGGGTGAACTCGTTTTGTCAAGTTGCCAGCGTGGTACGAATCTAAAACGTGGGCGTGTTCATTTTCCGTCGAGTTTTTCAATGTGTGTGGAATTCAGATGTGGTGTCTGTGGATTTTGGGATGGTTGGTCTGGCAACACTGTGTAGACTCCCGGGAAGGCGTCCCTAGTTTACCCACCTCCTTCCCCAACCATTATCATCAAAACCACAACCAACACTGGTCTTCGTTTTCCAGACTACCAGGCGGCCATCGACGGGAACGACATACTATGCTACAGGTTGGTTCGTTGACCGAAGTTTAAGTTCGAAATAAATTTGAACTTCTCATTCACAGGCAGCCGGCCACCGTAGCGTAGTCGGCTAGGCGCCGGTTTACGGTGCGAGAAGTCCTGAGTTTGAATCCCGGCTCGGGTATAGATATTGTGCTGTCCATTCAACTCACTCCATCGTCGGCTCTTAAGACTCTCACCTCGTTTACAAGGAGTATGTATGTTAAAGGCACAATAATGCGAATCCCAATCCGTTCCAAAATCCCGCAAAAACGAATTGATTTTCAAAAAACCAGTTTTAAAACACGTTTGGAAAATTACAAACGAATGTGTGTATTACGTGTCACGAACAAAGGAAACAAACCTACGAACCAACACTTGAAATTACGTAGTACCAGCCATAAAATTACGAACCAGTTCTAGAATAGACAGACCTTTGAATTCGCGAACCAGATCTAGGAGAGTTGACCCAGCCCTGTAACCGATATACCAGCTCAGAATTTTAAAACCAGCTACAGGAGTAAGAACGACCCATAGAATAGAATAATTAGCCGTAAGATCGACTAATCGGCCATAAAACCCACGAACCAGCCCCAAGATCCACGAACCCGCCCCAGGATCCACGAACCAGCCCGTAGAATAGACGAACAAGCCCTAGAATAGACGAACAAGCCCTAGAATAGACGAACAAACCCTAGAATAGACGAACAAGCCCTAGAATAGACGAACAAGCCTAGAATAGACGAACAAGCCCTAGAATAGACGAACAAGCCCTAGAATAGACGAACAAGCCCTAGAATAGACGAACAAGCCCTAGAATAGACGAACAAGCCCTAGAATAGACGAACAAACCCTAGAATAGACGAACAAGCCCTAGAATAGACGAACAAGCCCTAGAATAGACGAACAAGCCCTAGAATAGACGAACAAGCCCTAGAATAGACGAACAAGCCCTAGAATAGACGAACAAGCCCTAGA